>RJWM01008365.1:0-76050 GCA_004363535.1 Dasyprocta punctata | reverse complement strand
AAAGAATGAATCAAGTGCTTATTTGGGATTTTAAAAAATACACTTCACCTTTCACTTTTGCTACATTGTCATAAAGATTAAAAAACTAAAATATATTCAAGATTTTCATCAAGGCTGTCTCTTAATCTTTGATAATCATGTTCTTACTTACTCATCTTTCATTATTCCAGGTTCCCAAATAAGCTATTTGACTGGCAGCCTTACTCTCTTTTCTCTTATTTGAGTAGAGAAGTCAAAATGGCAATAAAAATTGCCAGAATCTTTTGTGCATGGTGGATGGAGAATATGGTGCTACTTTTAGTTGTTTTCTTATAGTAAATGCATAGAACATTAAGAAGTATCTTTGGTATATACAAGAAACTAACAGCCCTAGGGAAAAAGTTCTAGGGCTGGGAAATAGGGGAAAGGAACACCTCCCCTGCCTGTTTTGGTAGTACTGGGGACTGACCCCTGGACCTTTGCAGTGAGCTATATCCCAGGCATTTTTGGTTTTCATTTTGAGACAACTCTAAGTTGCTGAGTTGAGCAGGCTGGACTTGAACTTGGAATCCTCCTGGCTCAGCTTCCCAGAGTGCTGGGATCTCAGGCACATGCCACTACACCCAGCCAAGAACACCTTCTCTTGACTACATGTATCCTTTTGCAACTTTTGAAGCTGGTGCTAGAAATATGTCCTTTCTATTCAGATAAAAACTTAAATATCTGAAAAGAAAGCACTTAGAAAGGTTAGCTTACTGACCTCTAGTGTGAAGACGTTAGATCATTGTATTTTTCTTCCCCTAAGAATCTGATAAAATGTTAAGGATAGAATAATCCTACAGGTTGTAATGTTTGAGAACTTAAAAGTACTTAGTTTGCCATTACAATTTCCTTAAGAACACTGTATTTTTCTAAGCCCTAAATAGTTTATGTTAGGTGATGTATTTGGTTTTATTTAAGAAAATATTTAAAATATGTGCCATTTGAGATATATGTACTAACTGTGTGTATGTGGAAAATGCAAGTTGTTGGACAATTGATGCAAATCTTGGTACTAATATATATAACATAAATACAGTCATAAACTGTATGTTATAGAAAGTTTTATATATATGGCTATGAAAATGTAAATTTGCATCAAGTGAGTGGAGGTTGGGGACTAATTATAATTTACAAAAGACATACATTCTAAGTTTGTAATACAAGAGGTCTTGTAGCTGGGAATTTGGCTCAGTGGCTTAAGCACCTGACTGGCAGGTGCCAGGTTGTGAGTTCGATCCCCAGTGCTGCAAAAAAAAAAAAAAAAAAAAAAATCTTGTAATATTCTAGGTTTTTATTTTAGTCATCAGTTCTTAATGTTTTGAGGCTGGTTCTTATACACCAATCAGTGACTGACAGAGCACCTACTGCTCTTTGAGGTATGAAGTGTGATTAAGAAGGACTGTATTTGGGTAAAACAAATTACTACAGTAAAAGACTCGTCGCCCTTCATCACACTCGGAATCTTCCCCCTTGTTCCACTCCGTTGTCCTTGCCGCTCTGTAGAGCAGCTCCGGGGTCCTCCCTGGCAAGTGTCTTCAGCTGCATTGCCGTGACTGCCTTGATGTCTTGGGTCCGCTCAAAATGTGACTCTGTTATGACACAATGAAACCTCCGTGGTCATTTTGACTTTGGACAAGAACCAGAAGTCACACAGTGCCAGACCTGGTGAATAAAGTGAAACACTAAAGTTATTACAACCCTGCCCTCCTGTTGAATGGCACTCAGCAGTGGTGTTCACTGTTCTTTTGGACACACCGTGTAAAGATTGTCGCAGAAGAGGACTTCCAGAGCTGCTTCAGAAAGTGCCAAGAAGAGTGGAAGAGCTGTGTTCCAAGCAAAGGGGGATATTTTGAGGGAGATTAATAGCAATGTGTCTTTTACTGTAAGTTTTAAAATTTAAATATTCACCATATTTTTCCATCACCTCTTGTATACTTTTACAGCAGATGATAGAAGGGAATACTCCCAATATTGGAGAGAATTACCTTAACCTAGGTCTTATCTGTGAGAACACTGGACAATTTGGTGTGTTTGCTAGAAGTTTTACCCATTCTGAGTTCTTAAATGAAACCTTTAAGCTTCTGGCCCCAAGCCATAGATGGTACCTTAAAGAATATCTGATTAATCTACTTCATATTTGCATCTTTGCTATTTCTTGAACACCCCCAGGGTTCTCCATATTCACCAAGAAAGCCTATTCCTTTCAGACCAGAGTCCTGAGTGGTTTTTGTTTTTGTTTTTGGTATCAGGGATCGAACTCACAAACTCACACCTGCCAGGCAGGTGCTTAGGCCACTGGGCTAAATCCCTGGCCCTATTTTTTGAGACAGGGTCTCACTATGTAGTTCAGGCTGGTGTTGAACTGACTTTGTAGCGCAGACTGGTCTCGAACTCGCAATGATCCTCCTGCCTCAGCCTCCCAAGTGCTGGGATTAAAGGCGTGTGCCACCACACTAGGCTCAGAGTCCTAAATGTTAGAAAATCAAAACCTCTATTGTGCCGGGCCTCATAACCCTTCTATGATACAACAGTACTTTCTTTTGAAAAGCCAGATGATAGTACAAGGTTCACTAGCCTGGTTTCTGGAAATGTACAAGCATACCTCTTTTCCCTTTTTTTTTTTTTCCATTCAGTCTTTCCATTCTTGACTCACATTCAGTCCTTATTAGTGTCTGTATAGACTATACCCAATAGTAATTCTAGCCCTTTTATTTTATTTTATTTTATTTTATTTTAAAGAGAATAAAACCAAACAAAATAAAACAGAACAAAGCCAATCAAAACAAACAGTGTAAGTGACACAAGACCCCAAAATAATACGAAATCAATGATGGTCACCATAATGCTGCTTCTTGTCTCCCAAATAGCTGCAGATACCTTCAGACATAGTGAAAATCAACAAAACAAAACAGAATAGAACCAATAAAAACAAAACAATTTAATAAAGGACCTCAAAACAAGACAATAGTAAATCCAAAATGGCTACCATAATATATCTTGCTATCTTTGAAATAGCTGCCCATGCTGTCGGCTACAACAAAATCAAACAAAACAAAACAAAACCAACCCAACAAAACAATGAAAATGATACAGGACTTCAAAACAAGATAATAGGGAATAAACAATGGCCACCACCTTCAGAAGGAGATCCCCCATAGATGCCACACTGCATACCATTATTCTCTGAATAGATGATCAGACCATAACACCACAAACATCAAATTGCATTTCACAGCCAGGCATGGTGGCACACGCCTTTAATCCCAGCACTCGGGAGGCCGAGGTAGGAGGAGCGTTGTGAGTTCGAGGCCCACTTGGGCTACAACGCGAGTGCAAGGCCGGCCTGAGCTACACAGTGTGACCCTGCCTCAAAAAAAAACCAGGGCCGGGAGTTTGGCTCAGTGACTTAAGTGCCTGTCTGACAGGTGCGAGGTTGTGAGTTCAATCCCCAGTGCCACAAAACAAAACAAAACAAAGAATTGCATTTCTCCTCAATAGCTATCATCACAGCCTGTGTTTCTCTGGAGCAGCTGGTTGCTTAGGGGGAGGGAGGGTTGACCCTTCTTGTTTCCCAGCCCGCGTGCCAGAAGGGGCTGGGCTCTGGTTATTCCCCTGGAAGCGGCAGCTGCACGTGGTGCTGGTTCACAGGGAGGGCTTGCTTCTTGGTGAATTCTTGATCTCTTCCTCTCTGTAGCTTTTTTTCTTACAAAACATCAGTGGAAAAGTTCTGCCAACTTATTCTTAAAAATCTTATGTTATTTCCCTGAAGTTGTAAAAATAAAATCTAGGCCCCACATTCAGGTTACCTACTATCTAGTCCTAGTGAAAACTTCCAACTTAATCTCCTAGTGATCTCCTTTTTTTAAAATTAAATTTATTGGTACATTTAATGACCACCTTCATCATAGGGTATAACTCTTGTTTTTTGGATTTTGGGTTTTTTTTTTTTTAATTTTGTCTTTTTGAGACAGGGTCTCACGATGCAGTTCAGGCTGACCTTGAGCTCACTTTGTAACCCAGGCTGATCTCGAACTTGAAACGATCCTCCTGCCTCAGCCTCCCAAATGCTGTGATTACAGGCACGCACCACTACACCAAGCTGATCATAGGGCCTAACTCTTAAACTTCTTTTTCACACCTGTTATGAGCTGCATTGTGACCCTTAAAATTTGTATTTTGAAGCCCTGACCCTATATACCTCAGAATATGACTATTTAGAGTATTTGAAAAATACAGTGAATATTTGAAGTCTATTACAGTAAAAGACACATTGTCATTAATTTACCTTAAAGTATTCCCCCTCCCTTGGAACACACTTACTCCATGATTCTCGCCACTTTCTGAAGCCGTTCTGGAAGTCTGCTTTTCATGTCTGTCATTACTGCCTCGGTGCCTTGTATCCATTGAAAATGTTAGCCTTTCATGGTCACTTTGATTTTGAAGAGAGCCAAAAATCAAATGAAGTCACACAGTGCCAGACCCAGTAAGTAAGGAACATGAGGACACACTAATGTATTTACAAGCTTGCCGTTCCGTTGGATGGCACTCAGCAGTAGCATGCACCCTTTTTTCTTTTTAATCACATCTCTTAAAGACATTAGTTAACTTTTTCATCGCTGGAACTAAATATCCAACACCCAGCATTAAAGGAGGAAGGGTTTATTTGGTGTACAGTTTGTAGCAGTTTCAGTTAATAGTTGACTGGGTCCAAGGCAGGATGGCGTGGCAGAGGGGCATCACAGAGGAGAAACAGTCCCTGGCAAAGCAGGGCAGGCAGAAGGCAGCAAGCAACAAGTGGCAGCCTCCTTTCTGTCCCTTATACTCCAACCAAGCTACCCGCCCTTAGGGCAGATAGCTCTGAGATCCAGGCTGGGCACCATTAATCCTACCCAGAACTATGCCAAACCAGTCAATGGACTAATTTAGTAATCACACACCCTTGATCCCAGCATCACAGGCTCTAGACCCAGCCACCTCTGAGAAGCCCCACCTAGGAATGTATGAGGCTTTGGGGGGACTTCTAGGCATGAGTAATAACACGCCCATAAATTAAAGGAGGAAAGGTTTATTTTACCTCATACTTTGTAGAGGTTTTAGTTCCCAGTCATCTGGCTCCAAGGTGAAGTGTCATCGCAGGGGAGAAACAGTCCGTGGCAGGGCAGACAGGAGCAACAGCAGCAAGTTTTCCCTTTCCTTTCATCCTCTCCAGGCTAAAAGCCTATTGGATGGTGCCATCCATACTCAGAACTGTGCTAAACCAATCATCAGATTAATTCAATTATCATATCCTTCGTATACCATCATACACCCATGATCCAGCCACTCCAAAAAGTCCTTTGGGAGCTCATGGGGGAACATTTTAGACATAAACCATAACAGACAACAGTAAGGAGGATTTTCAGAACTGCTTCAGAAAGTGGCAAGAACAATGGAATAAGTGTTCAGAGTGGGGAATTAACAGCAATGTGTCTTTCACTATAATTTTAAAAATTTTAACTATGTATGTATGTATGTATATATATATATGGAAACGGTTATGATAAGGGCTAATATTTTGAGGCTTAATACATTCCAGTAATTCCTATAAACACTTCTGATGTATTTACCTTATATTAACTTGTTTAATCCTTATCATACCCTATGAGGTAAGAAATATCCTTATCTGCATGTTACAGATGAGGAAACTAAGATGCAAGGATGAAGTAATTTGGCTCAAAGTCAAACAGCTACCAAGTAGTAGTTCTTGGAATCAAACCTAGTAATCAGAAGCTCATGCTGTTAAACACCATGTATTTTTCTCACACAACCAAAAGTTATCTACCTCAAAAATACATGTTAAATGATGACACCAGTGTTGGCATCATTCTGGTTGACAACTCTGTTGGCTCCTTCTACCTACACACCCCAAATGGAGTCGGCTTGTTCTCCATGATGAGTGCCAGGCCAGCAGGGCAGACAGACTTGGGAGTGGGCAGCAGTCCAGCGAATGGTTCTACTATGAGCACGTCAGTGTCTGATCTCCTGGCTCTTTCAGTCTAGGGACTCCCAGGTATTGCCCAAGCTCAGTTTGCACAGGCAAGTGTTTAGTGCTTTAAATGAAGGAATATGCACGTAAGACCTGGATGTAAGGGACACTCAGTTTTCTGTGCTATTGAAGGCTACTCATATACAACCTACAAGTGTATTTCTTTGGATTCTTCCTCCTGCTTTTTCACATCCCATGTTTGTTGATGCCTATTTTACAGGAATAAACATCTTTCATAAACATATAAAAGCCAAGAAATGTGGTTTGTTTCTGCTTAAATTTGAACATAATATTCTCACATCCTTAATTATTTTATCATCTAATTTGAGGCTATGTCATTTCAACTTGTCTTATTCTTAAGTCCCAAGTATACGACTTGTGGTTAATCTCCAAGTTCTTTGAACATCTTTGTGAGTTCATATTCTTTCATTTAGGCTACTTAGCCAAAGGCTGCGAGGTAGGATCAGTAGTCACAAACGTTTGAAGCTGCAATGTCAGTACTGTTACTTCTAGATCAGTGATGGTAAACCTTTTAAAGATGAATGCTCAAACTGCAACCCAAAACCCACCTTTTTATGGAAAAAGGTTAAAGCAAAATTTCATAACAAGATGATAGGATAACAATAGTTCATACATTACATTTTATTATCTTTAAAGTAGTTACTCAGAGTACAAGATAAGGGCATAAAAAATCAACCAATCAAATTTAGTGCAAACCTTCCTTTTCTATGAACCAGGAGATACTGATAGTATAACTAACTTGTGTTTTCTCTCTCTTTTCCCTCCCTTCCTTTCCCGTTTCTCCCATCCTAGTTCCTTTTTACTTTTTAACAATTTCTTTCCATTTCACAGTATCTATTGTACATTTTAGAGCCTATTTACTCTTTTGATTTCTCACAGCAGGTAGATAATACAATGATTACACATGTGAGTCTGATTTATTTCACTAATGACTATGGTCTCGATTTGCATCCATTTACTTATAAAAGTCTCAAGTTACCCTTCTTTATGGCTCCATTGTATAAAAATACCACATCTTTTGTATGCATTCCTTGGTTGATGGGCATTTGGGTTGTTTCCAGGATTTAGCTATTACGAATTGTACTGCTATAAACACAGATGCACATATATCACTGTGGTATGGTGTTTTTAATTCTTCTGGGAAGATACCCAGAAGGCAAGTATCTTGGTTGAATGTGGCCTTTAATCCAAGCTTTTTGAGGAATCTCCATACTGATTTCTACAGTGGTTGCATCAGTCTACACTCCCACCAACAGTGGAGAAGAGTTCCTTTTTCCTCACAGTCCCTCCAGCATTTGTTATTGGTTGATTTCTTTATGATAACCATTCTTTCTGGAGTGATATGGAATCCCTGTGTTGTTTTAATTTTTATCTTTGGCTTAAAAGAAAAATAACACACATGCCATAGATTCTGGATTACAAAAACTGTTAACATGTATGTTTTTGGCTGTTCAGAAGATATCTTCAGGTTCCATGACATATGCCAGTCTGGCTGAGATATAAAGTTGGGTCGTGTCCCCCAAAGCTGGAGGCAGGGAAGTGGTAAGGCAAGATGCCTAGTTAGTGGGGGAGCCTTGCCGGTCAGTAACATTTCGTCTGAGCACAGCTTTATTGTTTTCTGCTCATTCTTGCCTTCACAATAACTGTCATGAAATGATTCAACAGAACAAGCCAAAACTATGATTTTCTTGTTAAAAGTTGTCCCCAAAAGAAATAAGAGATGCCAGTAATGTAAATGAAAAGTCTGAAGAAAACGTTAGTTCTTGGTTGGGGGATAAGTAAGTGTAGAGAGTCAAATTTAGAAGATCCCAGCTCTGTACCATGAATGACTTTCTGCATACTAGTGAGGCCCAGAGAGAACTGTGGGCCTTCTCTTCCTGCAGAGGCTGCACCAGACGGTTTGAGCCACTCGGTCCATATACAAGTCTACTAGCCCCTCCCTGTAGGCTCCCCCATCCCTATTTCTCTACATTTCCAAGAAGGGACTGCCTCTCTCCCACTTTTCTATGAAACTTTCCACCACCCTGCTGGTCAGCTAGGTTGCTGGGCAGTGTTCTCAGCCACTAGGGATTTCATCACCTCCCACACTCCACGCCTCATACTGACCTCATCACCCTGGCCACTCTCTCACCCCCATTTGCCAGACATGTGGATCAGGCTTTACTGTGGACTTGCTGGTGAAAGGGAGTAAGTTATAGAACAGCCTCTCTCAATGACTGCAAATGTCTTTAAATGACTGACATGACCTTGCCATGGGCCATTCCTCCTTGGGGCTCTCTTCCAGACCTGCCTTGGGTTGAGAAAGCAGGACAGGATGAAGGGGTAGGAGTGCAGGCTCCAGGCTGACATCTGGGGTCTGCCACTGCGGTTATTAAGCCTTGCAAGCCTCCTAGGGTCTCGCTCCGTGTCTGTAAATGGAGCTGCCCATACGCAAGGATCAAGTACAAAGCCAGTATCCCAATGGCTAGCACCTAGTGACTGCTCAGGAAGTGATAGTTGCTGTAATTCGAATTATGCTGGATTCTCAGGCCTGGGCTCCCCTTTCTAAACCTCTAATTAATGACCCTGCTGCACTGCAAGTGCTCATACACACGCACGTGCACACACTATAATGTTAATTTCTTAAACTCCAGGTGATTACAATAAGCAGCCAGGTTCAAAAAGCATTGCTGTAGAGCCCAGATCTTTTACTTTTTCTCTCTTTTTTGGGCCACCCATCACCTTTCTTCAGGCCTCAGAGACTCAGAATTCTCCTGTGCCCCGCCCCCACTCCTTGCACCCACCACTTTACTGTAAACATAAACCTTTTTGCTCTGTCTCGTCCAACAAAATTTTTTGACAAGTTCCTAGGTGAATCTTACCAGGCACGTGCGGGAAACATTAATCTCCTTCATTGTACATATTTATGGGGAACAGTATGCTTTTTGTTGTTGTTGTTGTTTTATTTTTTATTTTTTTAGACAAAGTTTCACCATGCAGTTCAGGCTGGCCTTGAACTCACTTTGTAGCCCAGGCTGGTCTCAAACTCAGAGCAATCCTCCTGCCTCAGCATTCTCAGACCGTTCTCAGTTTGACCTAATGTATCAGAAATAGCATATAGCATGATTAAAGCCCAAAGGTGCTATGGTGGTAGAGGAAGCACGTGTTTAAAACGGGTGGCCTGGGAGTGCCTGAACATCTGAACGGAGAGCTGAGTGATAGGGAAGACTCACAAATTCCACTGCAACCACACTTACATAACTTTCCTTCCATATGTCTCATGTCTCTTAAATTACATGGGAATTTCCTAAGCCCAGTGACTACCTTTTATATTTTTATATTTCCCCATAGCAACCAGTGTAGCATTTTGCACAAGCAAGAACTCAGTGACTCACACGAGACTCAGAAGTATCTCAGTGCTTAAAATGCACATATCTTTAAAGACTCAGCCATCAAAGGACCCAAGTTACCTGCCTCCCAACTGAAGAAAAAGCCAGTGAAACACATGACATCATTAGGCATCACCCCAAGGTCAGACGTCCTGCTCGCCTCCAGTTGCCTGTTTTAGATTCTTTATCAGAAAGTCTTCAAAGTACACCAAGATTGCTGCTGGCTCTCCGACCTGTGATTTAATTTCTTCTCACACGCATTCGTCTCCCTGACAACTTCTTACCAAGGTCTCTGTGTGCCTTTACCCTTCCTTTCTTTAAGGTAATCAGTTTAATTCTGCAGAAAGGTACTGAATCGTATGATGTCTCTGAAGGCTGAAAGGCGAGTCTTCAACACATGTGGAAATCCTTACAAAATTTAGTGAAACCAGTTGGGAAATTTCTGGAAGGTTCCTTGTGTTTTCAGTTCGGGACTCGCATCACTTCGGGGAGGCTTTCCATCCCTTGCCAGAACGCCCCTTCTGTCAGTGCCTTCCTTGGATCAAGAACCACACAGCCCATCCTGAAAAGCTGGCCCAAGAGGCAACATCTTTTGGCAGCAAAATTCTTGAACAAGGAAAGTCTAGACCAGTGTTAATACCAACTCTACAGCTGGTTTGCTCTTTTACCTGGGCAAGTTATGTGCTCCCTTTGAGTCTTACCTCCTTGTTTATACATAAGATACAGAATTTTCTCTGCTGGTGCGCAAGACTGTCACAGAGATCACATGGGAACACTTTGAAAGGAGACCTTTCCTCGCTGACCCCCTTCCCTTCTTTCTTTCTTGTGCTGAGGGGATGGGACCCAGAATCTCAAGCATTCTGGGCAAGCATTCTACTAAGGCTCCATCTGCAGCGCTGAGAGGACTTTAAAGCCTGCTGATTGCTAAGACTTTATAGCATACAATAAAATTAACTCATCAGCTCTTACGCCTGGTGCAGGAAGTATCTGCACTTCTTTGGCCTTCATGGCAAGCGTCTTCGTTTCTGCATGGAACTTTAAAGTAAGATTCTGCCAGGCCTACATGGCTCCTCCCCACCCGAAGTGTACTTTTTATAAGTCTTCATTCTTTTTTTTTCTTTTTTATATATGCAAAAATATTTATTTTTTAGAACTTTTTATTTTATCGGTACATATTTGCAATCCATGCAGTTTACAATCATCTTGGGAGTGGTTACACGTACCTGCTTCCGTTCCTTTCTTTTTCCTTCCTCCTTCCCCTCCCTCCCCGCCCCTTCGGTTCCCATCCCCTTTTGCACACTCGTTATTGACATACAGGGTTTGCATTACTTGGGGTTTTTAGGTTCCTGTACATGGCGTAACTTAATTCTTATTTCCTCTTCCCCTCCGCCTCACCCCGGCCCTTGTTCCCTCGGGCCGCTTCCCTGTGCAGCAGAGCCATCCCCTCGTCCCTTTCTGTCCATCCTACATCGTTTGTTTGTGCCTCACTTCACTCAAATGAGGGACACCATGTGGTATTTAAGCTTGAGTGTCTGGTTTATCTCACGTACCATTATATTTTCCAGGTGCATCTATTTTCCTACAAATTTTTCAAAGATATCTTTCATTATTTATAGCCAAGTAGTATTCCATTATATATCAATACCACATTTTCTTTACCTAGTCATTTGTTGATGGGTATACAGGCTGCTTCCAGGATTTAGCTGTCATGAATTGTGGTACTATAAACACAGGTGTGTATGTATCTCTGTAGTGTGATGTTTTAAGCTCTTTGAGGAAGATACCTAGCAGGGGGCTAGCAGGGTCATGGAATTTCTATCTTCGGTTCTTTGAGAAACCTCCACGCTGATTTTCATAATGGTTGTACTATTTTACATCCCGCCACCAATGAAGGAGGATTCCTTTTTCACCTTAGCCATGCCAGCATTTGCTATTGCTTGATTTCCTAATGATTGATTGACATTCTTTCCAGAGTAAGATGGAGTCTTACCCTTGTTTTAATTTGCATTTCCCCAATAAACCTTCAATTTAACTTTGCTTTGCTTTGCTTTCAGCCTGGATCACCCTGACCTAACAGTGAACGTCCTACTGCTCCCCGTTGGCTGAGTTTCTGGAGCACAGCGGCCATTTGGCCCACGGATTGTCATGTGGCTCCAGGCTGTGGGCTCCTAGCATCTCCTGGCTTAGTTATCTGGTTGAGTGTTAAGTTATACCTCTGTAACTAGAGTTTCTTTGAAGATGGGGCTGTAATTCACACCTCTGCAGCCTCAGCGCAGGCAGTAGATTTTCATTAAGAGTGACTTTCGGGTATGTACCAGGTTAGTGTTCTCCCAGAAATTCATATTTATCTAGAACCTGTGAATTGACTTCCTTTGGAAATAGGGTCTGTATAAATCAGTTAAGATGCGGTCACATTGGATGAGGATGGGTCTAAATCCAATGACTGGTATCCTTGAAGAAAACAGAAATTTTGAAACAGAAGCAGCACAGGAGAAGAAGGCAATGGGACAGTGGCCTTGTTAGGCAGAAACAGAATGACGGTGCCACGCCAGGGAATGGAGGCCACTGGGCAGGAGCAGAACAGGGCTCGCCCCTGGAGCCTTCAGGGGGACCCCAGCCCTGCCGGCACACGCGCCTCTATTGCGCTAAGTCAGCAGGTTCGTGCTGCTTCATCGCAGCAGTCCAGGAACTGATAAGGAATGCGGAGGGGCAGGCCTAGGGCGTGGTCCTTCCCAGGTGCCACCCAGCCTTGGCGACTCCATTTCAGAAGACCTGGGGGCTGGGTGGGGCAAAGATTTTAACGGTGGAGAAGACGGGAAGAGCTGGGTTTGGTCTGAGTATAGAACAATTCAGAACGAAGTTTACCAGCCGCGGACTGAAGGTGTTTGTAGGGTCCCATCACTGAGACGGTTTGCTTTGGGGTGAAGGGGTTGGTGTGAGCGAGCCGATGTCCACTTTTCCGCGCGACGCTCCGTACTCAAAACCACACGGGCCTAGCCGGGAGGTGCGCACGTGTTCCTAGGCGGCCTTGCTTGAGATAACTGGAGGCTCTGGCGCAGGGGCTTACGATGAGGGTCATGGCTTTGATGTCCAGGCCCAGGCCTGGGTTCCCTCCGTGATTAACAGCAAGGGAACCCGCTGGCCACCTGGGACTGAGCTCCGGCCCCTTCCTCTCCCATTCGTAAAATCAGAGTAACAACAGCTCTCCCACCGAGGTGGAGGGAGGAGGAGTTCCTCCGCACAGATGGCTCAGGACCTGGGGCGGGCGGGTCACAGGGGCCTTAGCCTGCTTCGTCCTCCCCCGGAGGGAGGTCTGGAGAAGCAACTTCGCCGACTCCTCCCGAAACCAGAGGTCCCCCTGGAAGTAGGAAGATGAGGGCAAAGCCGGCTGCTGGCTTCAGAATTAAGTCAGTAAAATGGGTATGGGAGCCTCCGCGCCCGAGCAGGAGCGCTCTCTGAGAGGCAGCGCTGGCTGCGCGTCCCGACCGATGCGGCCGACTGCAGGTGCCGGAGCGGAGGACGGCGAGGCGGCCTGCTCGGGATTCGCTGGGCGCTACCTGCCCGCCCCCACCCCGGCCGGGCGCGCGCCGAGCCTGGGAGCCGAGGATGGCAGGAGGAGGGGGTTACCCGGCAGGACCAGGCTGCCGGCTGGGGCCCGGAGTCCCGGGGATCCCCGGCGGCGCACGGCAGCCGCGCAGCACGGGGCCGGCGCTGGAAGCGGAGCCCTCCGCAGGCGCCGGGCAGGCCCGGGGAAGGAGGGCGCCGGGGCGGCCAGGACCTGAGCGGAGGACAGCTCCGTGCCCGGCCCGCCCGGGAGCCCGCGGTGCGCAGCCGACCCCGGGAGGTGAGCGCGGGCGGCGGGACGGTGCGGGCGGGAGCTCCTCCTCCCCGCGTCACGGGCCGAGGCGGCCGCGGAGCGCGCGGGGCCGGAGCCGGAGCCGGAGCCGGAGCCAGAGCCGGAGCCGGAGCCGGAGCCGGAGCCGGAGCGCAGCCCGCGCCGCGGGGACCCCGCTGCGCCCTCGTAAGTGGCCGCGGCCGCGCGCACCCCGCCTCCCCTCCGCGCCCGCGACTTTCGCTTCCTGCGGGGCGGGCGGGGCGGGCGCCGCGTCCTCTGGGCTGGGACCCCGGGCCCGGCCGGCGGCGCCGCAACTTCGGGCCGGCGCGGGAAGTTCCGAGGCCCGCGCCGGAGGCTGCGCGCTGGGCGGGGGCGGCCCCGGCTGTTCGGACCCCGGGCCGCGGGCCGTCGCGGGGCGCCGGGCCAGGGGTCTCCTCGCCGCGGTCCCGCAGGGCCGGCGCCGCGGTCCGCTCCAAGGTCGCCTTGCGCTGCGGCAGAGCCGGCCAGACCTCGCCGCCCCGGTGGGTCCCGCGCGTGGCGAGCGGGCGAGCGGGCCAGCGGGCGCGGGTTGCTTTGTAAATAGACGAGCTCGCTTTCCGGGAAAGGGCGGCGTGGAAAAGGTGTGCACCGTTCGCCTGGATCCGGGATGTCAGCCCTGGGGCGCTCGCACCCGGCCTTCTTCGACCCGAAGAGAACTAAGCAGAAGCTCTAGGGGTCGCATCAGTTCGGTTAGACCCCACTTTCTGATCTTACCCGCGTAAAGCTTGCCCTTGTTATTAACACATCTATCAGCCTGGGCATTTAGAAACTCACAGCCGGTTTTGGCTGCTTCTGTTGAGTGTCTTGAGGAAGGAAAATCTTTATAAAAGTGAATTACTGCAGAGAGCTCTTCTTACATTGCACTTTCCGAGGATCCAGTGAAGCGGTTGAATTATCTTTTACTTGCGTTAGGAGAGAAACAGCGAAAGAATGGGGTGACATGGCACTGAACCCCCCAGTACCAGTTTCCTGGGACGAGGGGGATGCCTTTGGTTTTGGGAGACAAGGCTAGTAGTCATTTGATAAATGCCACATCTGCCCGAGGTAGGCGAGATCCGCGCGAACCTGGTGAGTCAGGCGGAGTTGGCACCCGACGCCTTCGGGGTAGGCGGGCGGCCACTGCTTCCCGAGGTGACTCCGCAAGACCTTGGGCCACTGGGGTGTGTGTGACCCTGCTGCCTCTCACCCCGCCCGCCCGAAGGAGTCACTGCTGTGGGAAACGTGACCTGGCGACCTGGGGCTTCGGAGGAAACCGGTATCGGCTTCAGAGGGGTTTTCTCTTAACCCTGCAGGCGGGAGCACGGCCCGTAGGTAAGATGACATTGAGCAGGCGCGAGGTGTGCGGCCGATTCCGCGACCCTGTGCTCTGTGCATTTAGGGTGAGCAGCCAGTGCTGCGGGCGGCGGATGGGCTGCAGCCTGCCCAGCTGGGGTGCAGGCAGAGGCCTTTTGGGGGAGATCAAAAGTGAACCTGAGTTTGCTTAGGAGGGGGGCTCTAACCACGGGGTACAGTGTGCCCTGTTGCGGGAAATTTCCCAAGCCAAGCCAAACCAAACCAAACCAAAAGGAAGACTGCACCGCGGAGGTAAGAGGGCAGCATTTAATGTTTACACCAACGGACTGTTGGAGTTCACGCCTGTGGACTGTGGCAGGAGTTATTCCTCCCTAGCAACCGGCCGGAATCAGGAAGGAGTTTGGTCTATATTGAATTAGAAGTAGGAGGTACAAAGCAAGTGACCAAATGTTACACGATTGGTTACCTACATTGAATCATATATTGACAGACAGGCTAGTTTTGAAACAATAGAAACACTCCAGGAACCAGGGGAGGAGACTCTTACAGAATGACTATACTTGAGGGCATTACCATAACACAGGAATTGTTCCGGAGAGAGAGCCTTGACTGAATGAGAGTGGTTAAGGATGTTACCATAGTACAGCAATGTTCCGGAGAGAACTTTTATTGAATAAGCCCAGGTCAGCCCAAGGTGCCTTAAGATATAGGCAATCGCTCTGACCTTGTCAGGGTCAACTGAATTTGCCAGAGACAGCAGAACAGCAACTTGGTGGAAGACCTCTAATTGATCATGAAATATCTATGAATTTACCATCTCAGGAGTGTGTTTCTACGTTGTCACTGTGCCCCAACACCCGGAGCGCAGGGAGTGCTTCCGGAAGGACAGGTCCAGGGTGGCCCGAGGGGAGTGGGGATGAGGCCAGCAGGGACCAGGGACGGACGGTGCCGGGTGGGGGTCAGGGTAGCGTTGTGTGGATGGATCCTCGGGACAGTTTCACCTCCAAAAGGATCATATCGGGATGAGGTGTGAATTCAAAACCCAACTCCAGCCACTGCCTGGGGAGTGGATTTGAGAAACTCCGAAAGTAGCAGGGCAGAGGGTCCAAGCGGGCTGAGGCGATGGCCGGGAGGACATCTAGGTGGTCTGGAAGCGGGCTCCCAAGTGACGCCGGGACTGTTTGTGGGGAGCAAGTGCGCAGGGCCATGCCCGCTGTGTTCGTGCTGCTGTTTCCAGAAGTGAGAGCTCGGAGGGAGGAGCAGTTTCGGGAGGAGAGACAAGCTTGGCTTTGTGGGGTTTAAGCAGCCTTCTGGGCGCCAATGCAAACCCTTCCCCTGCGGCCAGATGGAGCGGGCTCTAGCTGGCTGCATCCGCGTTGGGGGTGATGTTTGAGGCCTGCAGCCACAGGCAGGCGAGTGGGAGGAGGGAGAGCGCCTCTGGCTGAGGACTGGTGGCTGCCCCCAGAGCCCCAGTTGGCCTTTTTTTGGGTGAGGGAGGCCTACCCATATTTAAATGTGAACAAGAGGGCAAAGGTGGGAGGAGAAGTTACACAAAGCAGATATCTGGACCCCCTCCCTTGGAGTATCAAGTTAAAAAGCAATTTGCGTTGGTATTTTGATATCAGACCCATACAGCAGACTGACAGTTTCTTACAGGAACAATATTTTGAAGCATGTGTGACTGTGCAGTTTGAGTTTTAACTTGGCCGACCATGCAAACGTAATGTTTAGGGGAAGCACAGATGGTGCCCACACCGCAGCGCTTCAGCCTGCAGAGAGTGGGCTCTGGGGTGAGACACTCAGCACGCGGTCTGACGCAAGTTTCCTGGCCTTTCCGTCTTAGTTTCTAGGTCTCTGAGATGGCCCTGCCCCTGAGGGGTGCATACTGCCCACCTCCTTGGGCTGTTGTAAGGGTTACACAAGTGAGGTGGTTGAAATATATGATAAATGTTCAAAACAATGTTTTGAGTGTTACAGGAAGACACGTTGTGAATAATCTGCCTCAGAATAGTCCCCCAACTCATCCCACCATCCTTGCCGCTTTCTGAAGCAGTTCTGGAAGGCCTCTTTCCTGCGTGTCTGTAGGAGGTATGATCCAATGGAAAGGCAAGCTTGTAAGATCATTCCATTATTCACCAGATCTGACACCATGGGACTTCTGGCTCTTTTCCCCAGGTCAAAATGACCATGAAAGGTTAAAAGTTTGGAGTGGATTCCGGACGTTGAGGCAGCCACCACAGTGCAAGTGAAGACATCCGCGGAAGAGGACTTCGAGAGCTGCTTTAGCAAGCAGCAAGGACCGTGGGGTGGGTGTGTTCAAAACAAGGAGTATTTTTGAGAGATATTAGCAGCAATGTGTATTTTACTATGATTTGAAAGTTTTAAACAGTCGCCGTATTTGCTGATGGTACCTCAGTTGCGTCCTGCATGAGCATGTGTGCAGCACGTGTGCCCTGCACCTGACACACCTATGCGCCAAAGCCCTGCCCCTGCTGGCGTTCTGACAGTGAGGTCCTTTCCGGTGCCAGCATCTGACCCCTGGAGGATTCTGAGACTTGCCCAAGGCCAGGGTGCCTCTCCGCTGACTCGCAGGCCAGGGCTTCTCCCACCTCATGTGTTGCCAAGTGTGGGGTGCAGAGTGCCACACGAGATTGCCCGTCATAAAGGGCCGAGTGTCTGCTCGCTGAAGTGTAGTGAAGCCAAGCGGATAACATCAGTGACACAACTTCCAGACTTTACCCAAGCAATTTCAAGATGTATGTTGGTGTTCGTTTGCATTGCTTTGCATGTCATTTTATATGCATTCCCATATGGTGGTAATTTTCCTAGTAGGCTATAAAGGCTGAAGACTCAAGTATATGAGAGAAAATAAAATCAGTCGAGTTGAGTGTGGCTGTGGGGATGTTGGACTTATTGTGGGATTTTGGGGTAAATATTTTGAAAAAGGCTCGGGAGCCAGATATCATTTGATGAAAGCAGGTCGCATTTTAATATGTTGTAGTCAGAGTTTGCAAGGAAATGGATTTAATACAGGGCACAATTTATAGGATTATTTTATAATACTCAGCCAAAAAGTCAAATGCAGAAGAATGCAAGCAGTCTGTCCATGCACTAGAGACCCAAAGAATCCAACTGAGGGCCTGGGTCCTACAGGAATGTCCAGATGAACACCTAGAGCCCATGACGATGCCCCTCCGCCATGAGTCTAAGTGGAGACCTGGAGCACACGACAATGACTCATGCAAGTCTGTTTCATGGATCTGCACTGGGAAGACTCAAAGGCCGCTGGTGAAAGCTAGAAAGTCTGTGCTGGTGGGACGAAGGATCTGTGCCAGCAGACTGAGGGGTCTGCACTGGAGCCAGGAAGCGATGCTCAAGGCAAGTACCACAGCCATCCTCAGTGACAGTGAAGACCTGAGCTCCTGACAGTGAGAACATCTGAGTTCATGTTAGGAAAACCAGCGTGACAAGCTTTTCCCGGAGAATCAACAGCGCACCATCTTCCCCTCCAGTTCTCCTTCTATGCCAATGGCAGCAGTCCTCAGGTGGGCCTCCATGCCCAGCACTGCGCTGAGTCAGTTCAGCTGGGGGTTGCAGGGGGGCTGTTAGTTAATCCACCACACCTGTCATGAAGCTTGATGTGCTGAACAAATAGAAAAATACTGGAAAAGAGGGAAAAAAGACTCGAGGGAAACAGAAAATGCCAGGAAATGAAGCAGTAGCAGAAACTGCTTCTGCTTTATGAAACTGAACTGACAAGTAATGCTAAGGATCAGAGAGTAAAGGTTGAATTTCTGCTAAGGAGTATGAGATTTTAGAATGAATATAATCTGAAATACAAATGTGTGAGCCTTTAAAACCAATGCACTTTCCTTAATTCAGATTTATTGGGAAATTTGCCATTGTGTCTTATAAAAATCCTAGGAATATAGAGTATTAAAAAAACCCTATAAATTTGTCATTTAGAGCAATGATGCTCACAACGCAGTCACTGGGCCAGCTCTATCAGTTTCATTTGGGATTTGTTAGAAATGCAGGTTCTAGCTGGGCGTAGGGTAATCCCAGCACTCTGGAGAGCTGAAGCAGGAGAATCACAGGTTCAAACCCAGCTTGGACAGTATAGTGACTTAGCAAAATAGAAGAAAAAGCTGGGTGCAGTGGTGCATGCCTGTAATTCCAACACTCAGGAGGCTGAGGCAGGAGGGTTGCTTTGAGTTTGAGACCAGCCTGAATGCCCAGGCAGCCACGTTCCTCCATCTCCCATAAGTGAGTTAGGCTCTTGGGCCTAAGTGTGTGTGTCTTTGCATTTTCTTTGTTGAATGTCGTCTTATTAGACCCCAGGGCAGCACCCTCTGGTAAGCCGGGCCTCACCTTGCTGTCCCCTGCCCGTGCAGCTTTGTGAGAGGCTTGCCCGCCTCCTGGGTAGTTACTGTGGCCCCTTTTGCAGTCTTCTGAGGTCACAGCAGCATAGCAGGAGTCCCCAGGCGCCGTGTCCTTTGCCCCAGAGCCACTGTTATCCAAAGCCCTCCCTTGGGTCACTTATCGTCACAGGCCTGGCTCTGGGAGGCAGTGCGGGTGTCTGTCACAGCACAGCCATCGCTGGAGTGTGATCAGTGACCATGGAGGCGGCTTCCTGCCCCTTCCACTGCTTAGAGCATCAGCCCGGGCTTTCTGTTGTAGAAGGCCACATAGAGATGTGTCTCTGCTTGCTTACAGTCATGATACAGGGGGATAAAACTCCCGACCTACTAGATGTCCAGTACGAGTTCATGTTCTGTAAAAATCGAAGAATGGATTTTAGGAACAACAGAAGTTAAGAGCAGAACTTTTTTTGTGTGTGTGTGGCACCAGAGATTGAACGCACAACCTTGTGCCTGCCAGGCAGGTGCTTAAGCCACTGAGCCGAACTCCCGGCCCTAGTTTTTTGAGACACGGTCGCGCTACATAGCTCAGGCTGGCCTTTCACATAGTAGCCCAAGCCAGCCTCGAACTCACAACGCTTTGCCTCCCAAGTGCTGGGATTAAAGGCGTGCGCCACCCTGCCTGGCTTAAAAGCAGAACATAATTATTGAGAGAAAGAATACTTCTGTCTGAGAGAGAGACAGAAGGGGTCCCGAGTGGGTTGCCAGAGACTCTGTCTTTTCTAGGGACTTTTATAGAGCAAAACCACGAGGTGAGACGGGACCAAGATGGGGAAAATGGAAACTCACAAGGCAGGCGGGCATGAGGTGGGACAGAACTATGGTCAGCCAATAAGATGAGTTGTTCAGGTAAAACTGATTCAGTCAGGGACAAATGGGGAAGCCAGTCACCTAGTAAGTGGGCATTCTTACGGAGCAGTAACTCTTCCTGCAGTGGTTGGGATGGTGACTCCTGGCTTCCTCAAGGTGATCCATACCTATTTAGAATATCAATCCTGATATTTATACTCAGGGTGTGGGTGCATTTGTTTTGCCTTTTGGCTTGGGATCTGGCCCACGGTGGGAAGTGTCTGTCTCCTCCAAGGTCACAAGACATCTGGTCCTCTGTGCCGGCTCCCTCAAGGGCCCAGCCCCGTCTGACTGCCTATAATATTTCTATCTAACTCAGCTGCCAGTAACAATTAGATGAAGGTGCATTTGAAAAATTAAGAAGCAAAGATTTGTGTCTTGGAATTTCTCTCTAGTTTATGCTCTAAAAACTCAACTTTAAAGTCTAGTTGTAGCTGGACATACAAGTATAATCCCAGCGAGGCTGAGGCAGGAGGATTCCTGCAACCAGTCGGAACTACATAGTGGGGTTCAAGGCCAGCCTGAACTACACAGTGAAACCCTGTCTGAAAAAAAAAAAAAAAAAAGAAAGAAAGTGTTGATGTAGCTAGGAAACCCAGGTTATCTAATTTTTTTAAATGTGAAATGTTTTTTAATGTAAAATCTCTGTTCATACATGACTCTTAAAGGAGCCCAGTTAGAAAATTGCATGAAAAAGGTGTCAAAGGCAAAAAGCAAAGCAACTTTGTAAGAAGAATGCTTTTAGCAAGCTCGCTAGAGCGTGGCTGCTGCACTGCTGTGGCATGGTCCTCCTCCACTCCAGCCCAGCCTCCTGCCGGCAGTTCCCTCCGGAAACCAGACTTCAGGATCCCCGAATTCAAGCTTGTTTTCCTCCTCCTTACTGTTTTCCTGTTGGTGCTGGGGATTGAACCCAGGGCCTTGTGTGTGCTGAGCACCTGCTCACCCACCAAGCAGCACCCTGGGTGCCTTACCAAGGTCTCCCTTACTGTGAAAAGAAGAAAAGCGGCTGGCAGTAATGAAGTTCTCCAGAACCTCAAACCTCCTAGGAGGGAAGCACATTTCTTTCTTTTTGGAGACAGGTCTCACTATGCAGGTCAGGCTGGCCTTGAACTCACTGTGTAGTCCAGGTTGGCCTCAAACTCAAGTGATCCTCCTGCCTCAGCCTCCCGAGTGCTGGGATTATAGGCATGCACCACCATACCCAGCTGAGGGAGGCGCATTTCACCTTTATCCTCTTAGGGGTTTTGTCCAGACCTGAGAATTGAACTTACATAAGGAAGGTAACAGGGGCGCGCATGCGGCTGTGTTTGATGGGAGTCTTAGATGACGGCGAAGCTCTGGAGAGGAAAGAAGATGCAGGGACTTGCTGGGCACGGGCTCCTGGGCTGGACGGATCTGGTAAACTACGAAGATGAGAAAAGCCGAGGGCACGGAGAGACCCGGGTGGAGAAGGGGCCAGGGAGCTGAGAGCTGGCGTAACCAGGGGGCCCTCAGCTTTCTGTCTGCAGGGATCATTGGTGCCACGTGAAAATTTTGTCCCCTACTTTTAAGACGCGATAGGAAGTTGGAGAACTAGCAAGCCATCGTGCCACGCCTGAAGTGCGTACGCCTAGCTCCTTCACACAAATGCTCTGCTTTTCTGCCTCTTGCACTGTTTCTTATTCTCCCCAATCCTCTCTTGTTGGCTTGCTATTTTTTTTTTCTAATCTAGTAGAGGGAACTCAAGGAGCTTGTCCCTTTGGGGAAGGGCTTTTTGAATGTGCTTGGGCTTGTGCGCTCAGAGTGCCTCTGGTTCATCTGTCGGATCTGTGTTTCTCCTGGGGGCCAGAGGATCCAGACAGCCCAGGACCCAGGACCCAGGACCCAGGACAGAGCAGCTGTGCAGACCGCAGCGTGGGACTTCTGCCGAGGCTGGGAATGAGGCCCCCAGCCTGGCTCCTGCGTGGCCAGGACTCCTCCTCTTCCTTCTGTCCCGCGGTGGCCGCATAGGTGAAGCGCGTGGGGCAGCCACACCCCGCATTCCACCTGGTGGAGAAGGTGGGGCTGGTGCCGCCCGGCCAGGAGCCTACGCCAGGTCCTGCTGCCTTGCCGGGTTCAGAGGGGTCAGGAGACAGATGTGGATGATACCCAGCAGAGAGAAATTAAGCTGGGAGGACTAGAACATGAGAAAGCATTAACGGGGTGCTAAGGAGTTGGTGGGGCTGCAGGAGAGTGGGGGAGGAGGAGCAGAGGCTTTTCCAAATGCTAGCTAGTGGGGCGTGGGTGGCTCAGCTACCGGTAGAATTCTCAGCTGCCAAATGTTAGCTAGTGACTCGTCTTTTCTGGAAAACGGTCTCCATATAAACAAATTCAAATATATCGCAGACTGATCAGGCCTGCCACCTCCCAAACGACTGGATGGCGAAGGCTTAACTAAAAGAGACAAGTGGTACGATTTTAGGACTCCAGGAGGATCAAAACCTTCTAGCAGAATTCGAGATTCTCTGGGGACTGGGACAAAGAACTTCCTTGGGAGGTCTGTTATTTATTTGGTTTTCAGAGGAGGGAAGGGGTTAGAGTGAAAGCCATGGGAAACTGAGCAGGACCTTGGGCGTGGTTCCAGGACTCCTCTGAGTAAGGGACTGTGTTCATTTAGGAGAAGTATTCTAGGAGAAAGTCTCCAGGTCGGCTTTCTCCACAGGAATGAGACGCCTGCAGCCACAGTCTTTGTTAGTCAGCTGCGGTGGGAGTCAGGCGTCCTCCTCTGTGGACTTTTCCTGTCCTCCAGGCGTCACAGGCCACTCCAGGCCTCAGCCCAGACAGTGACCCCTAGGAGTGAGTCCGCTGCCCGACTCCAGACGCCCGGGGCCTAGGCCTTGGACAGACTCGCAAGTAAACACAGAAAGCCAATTGGTTCATTTTAAATCCTGCTCAAAGCCGCTTCGTTAGTGGTCTCTATCACAAACATAACACAATTGGGGATTTTTTTGGGGGGGGTTGCGGTACCAAGACACATGGGCGCCCCCTGTTTACTTCTCTGTTCCTTGAGACAGCACAGTGTCTCATTGTTTCCTCCCAGCAGCTAGCAGAGTGCCTGCCTGGCATTTGGTTGGCACGCGGCACACGGGTACTGGATGGGTGGGCATCCAGCTGCAGAGCAATGGAGATACGGTACAGGGGAATGTAACTGTGTACTCAGGGGAGGCGAGGCGAGAACTCGCGTAGGTGTTGGTCCACCTGCGTTCCCGGCAGGGTCAGTCACTGTAGCCAGCAGGTGGAAGCCACCAGGTGACCGTAGACAGACGCATGCATGAGCGGAACGGGGTAATGTACACACAATACCATACTATTCAGCCTTCAAAAGGGAGGAAATCTTGGGACATGCTACAACACGGGGAACCTTGACATTCTGGGAAGTGACACATGCCAGTCACACACTGTAGGAATGTGCTGTACCTCCCGCTGTGCAGATTCTTAGCATCATCAGGTCCGCAGAGTCAGAAAGTAGAATGGTGCTGGAGATGGGGGAGGAGGCGGAGCCAGTGTTACTGGGTGCCAAGGCTCAGCTGGCAAAGATGGTAACGCGGTGCGGGCAGGCGGGTGGCACTGAGGGTCACACAGCAGGAAACCATTGGGCGCTTAGCGATGGATACGGCGATCCGTGAGCGCTGCGTGCGTGAGCGTAAAAATCTCACGTGGTAATAACAGTTTCACACTGTATGTTTTACTGGCATCATAAAATATTTTCATCATCACCAAGTCGTAACTATGGAATGGTAAAAGTTACTTTTATAACAAGGAAGTGAAAGTGTCCATCATAGGAAGGAGACAGCAGTGATACCAGACAAAACTGGGCCACCAAGATGTGTCGCCTGGATCTAACACAGGGCAGGGGCTGTCACAGTTTTAGTCCTGTGCACTCTCTATAATCCCTATGATTCTCTCAAAAATTAAAGAACATTTTAGTTTCAAAATTTCAAACCTGCAGGCAAATCAGAATAGCACTGTGGGCCATGCCCATCCGATTGTGAGAAGCGTGGCTGCCTTTGGTGTGGCTGGGACACCAGCCTGACCCTGGCACCCCGAGGCACCTGCCCGTCGGGGCTGGTTTCTGGGAGCAGGGTTGGGGGAGGCACTTCGAGCATGAGGCCGGCCGGGGCCCGGTCTGCAGCACAGCGCCCGGCAGTGTTCCCACTGGTTTATGACTTGCCTTTGATTCTGACCATCCCCTGTGGAGGTCTAGTTTCCCACCCAAACATAGCCAGGCAGTAGCATTTTCAGTCATCCCAGTGATACAGGGGAAAGAAACTCCCAACCTACTAGACGTCTGGTACAAATTCATATTCTCTAAAATCAAAGAATGAATTTTAGGAACAAGGGAGGGTAAAAGCAGGATATATTTATTGAGATAAACAAAGCTGCTCTCTGGGAGAGAGACAGAAGGGGTCCCGAGTGGGTTGCCAAAGACCCCGCCTTCTCCAGGGATTTTTATAGAGCAAAACCATGAGGTGAGGTGGGTCCGAGGTGGGGGAAAATGGGAACTGGCAAGGTGGGCATAAGGTGGGACAACTATCGTCAACCAATAAGATTAAATTACTCAGGTAAGATTGATTGAATTGGGATCCAATAGAGAAGCGAGTCCCGTAGCTAGCCAGAACAGGGCCTTGGCCTGTAGGGGGTTGGATTAGTGCTTTCTTCTGGCTTTCTCAAGCTGATCAAGGTATCAAGGTGATTGATACCTATTTAGAATATCAATCTGATGTTTATCCTTAGGGTGTGGCTGCGTTTGTTTTGCCTTTTGTCTTGAGATCTGGCCCAGGGCGAGGTGTCTCCTCCAAGGTTGCGAGGTATCTGGCCTTCTGCAGGGCTCCTTGGAGGGCCCAGCCCTGCCTGCCCGCCTGTAATATTTCTGTGTAACTCAGCTGCCTGTAGCACGGGGAGCCTGAGTCAGTGAGGTTCATGCCGCCTCGCGGTTGGCTTGGGCCGTGAATGCAGAGCCATTCCTTTAGTTTCCAAACCTGCGGGATGAGGCTAAGCTAACGCGGGAGGGTCAGATGGAGCAGGGAGTGTGTGGAGAAGGGGTCCGGCCAGGACGCAGGGAGGGAACGGGGTCCGGGGCTCAGAGCGACTTGCCCTGTTTGGAGTAGATGTCTGACATCTTTTCACTTAATTAAGGTGGTGTGGGCATCTTTTTCTTGAAAAATGGGCTCTAAAACCTCTGTAATATAAGAAGCTCTCAAGAAGTCAGCCCACCTGTGCAGTGAGCTCCAGGGACCACGTGGCCTCTCCCCACTGCGACTGGAGCCGGGAGGTTTGCTGTGCTTGCCGCAGGGAGTTAATTTGGTGAATCCTGCAGGCTCCTTCAGATGTCTGCCCAGAGTTTCCAGCTACCTCCCGAGACAGATGATAAGTTCAGCATATTCTAGACTTACTTTGTGCTGGGCTATCTACAGGGTTGTACAAGTAGACACTTTAATCTGCTTTAAATTCAAGTTTGGCCCTTGGGGTGTTGTGTGTGTATGCGTTAAGCAGCACCATACTCCTGTGGTCATTTTTCAAAGCACAAGTGGCAGAAACTCAGAGTGGGCGCCTGCTGCTGCTGGTTCAGTAGCTTGAGGACCTCGGAGCCAAGATCAGCCTGCACCCCTTGATTCCACACCGCAAAGTTCCAGTGGGAGGAAGAGGAAGGGGAAAGTGGCAAACTTCCCACCTGAAAATCAAGCTCCCTTTAAAATCTTTCGCCCATTGCCCCACACACCATTCACTGGCTGTTCCTCTGCGGCGGAAGGTGGGAAGAAAGTCTTTTACTAGAGCTGCATTTGTGCCACAGCAGGTGCAGTGCCTTTAGTGAAGGAGGAGGGGAAGGTGGGTGTGGAAGGCGCCTGGAGGATCTGCCAGAGGCAGAGCTGTGGGTCTGGGTCTGCATCACTGACGCTGTCTTCTGCACCAGGCCCCGCTGCTGTAGTATCGTCATCTGCGGGAACACTGGGCCTGGTTTTCACTCCTCGTCGTGCGCAGCAGCTCTGGAAGTTTGCTTAGACAGTTAGAGGCACAGCCAGCTCTTTGCTCCTCTGCTACCTTACCCAACTGTTGAGAGCTGCTGCTTCATCAGCACCGGTGCAGAAGGCGACGTCCGCGGAGGTGTCAGCTGCCTGCGGGCGTCTCCACAGGGACCTCTGGTAAGGTGAAACCTCTGCTTTTGAAATTCGTAGGATGACAAAAGTTACCCAAGCATCACAGATTCTTATTGCTTCTACTCCTTTGGTTTCATTTTTGAATCCCTAGGTCTTAATTTTCTTTATCTAAGAACTGAGAGCAATATGCAACTTTTAAAACCCAGAAACACAGATGGTGGCCAAATGATGAAGTCATGCTGGAGTTGCCAGTCCTGAGTTTCTTCCAGAGTATATAGAACTCTGGGGCTGGGTTTCCACTGAATCGGCAGAACCCAGAAAACAAATGAATGTGCCCGTCTGCCCATGCGAGATGCGTGTGTCTGATCCACTCAGCAGCCACGCGGCCTGGCCTGAGGCCATTCTCACTGTTTCTGCCTGTGCTGCCTCGGCAGTGCTGGTGTCCGAGGACCTTAAAGACCTGCTTTAAGTGGGCATACGTGCACCCTTAATGCTAAGTGGAATAAATCAGACACACAAGGTTAAATACCACATGGCTTCTCCTATATGAGACTCTCGAAGTATAAATAGTTTAAAGAGCAAAATAAAAGATAGATAATAGGAAACAGGGAAATAGATCTTTTGTAAATGGAAAGGGATGGAGGGAGGTGGGAAGGAAGAGGAAGGAGATGTAAGAAAAATTAAGATATGTTGTACACATGTAAAATTCCCCACCATGAATGTATGGTAATCATTATGTACTGCAAACATGTAGTAATGTAGACAAGTATATAAATGCACATACAGAAATCAGTTACTCGTCTCTCTTCAGCTGATCAAAGAATCATTGAGGAATTAATTTTGTCCAGGATAAATTATGGAGTTAGATGTATAATATCAAATTAAATTCTCCAGAGATTTCTGGGAAGGAAAAAAAGAAATCCATACCTTTATACTTTAGGTAGGGAAAGTTACTTTCTTTCTAATACAATAAAGATACATTTAAAAATAGATGGGAATGTTTTTGCATTCAGTTTTTATACTTTTACAAAAATAAATCCCAAATATGCTCTACTCACATAGAGCAGGAAATTTAAAATGTTTCAGTTTGCTACTGTGACCTAAACTGGATGAGCAGGGCAGAGGAGGGGGAACTGACAAGGAGAGAAACGCTGTGGCCCCTTTGAGTGAGAGGAAGTCTAGTGGCAGAGAGAGACTTTAAATCCCTGACTGCCAGCCTGGGCTGCACCGCCCGGAGCGGGGTGGGGGAGTTTGCGTATTCACATTGCTGCCAGATCCTCGGTACTGCTTTGTAGGTTATGTGGTCCTGAGGGTTGACTTTGCCAAACAGGTATCAAAAGTGAGTCATCAAAACTGCGTTGCCAGGAGAAGAATTGCCCTCTAAAAGGTTTTGAGTTTGGGAAAGAAGTTCATAGCTTCTGCAATCCAAAGCACTGCAGACTCTGCAATGTGGCATGGAGTGGATTATGTGTGTCCTTGGGTGTTGTTTAAGGAAATTCCTTGGCTATCGGTCTCTCCAAAACTACTGAGCATTCAGGAAAAATACAGCTCTAGAGATTAACTAAAATAACCGTCTTCCTCTTGCACGAAGTCTGACGCAGATGTATGGGTACATGATTCTGAAACTCCAGGAACACTTTTCAAACTTTGGTGAAAACTTGTTACAAAAAAGAATGCTGTCACATAAGTGAAAAACAAGGCGTAATTAAGGCGTCAGAATGAAGGGAGGAATGGATGAACCATGAGTTTTAGAAAAGTAAAACTAAAAACTTACCGACTCCTGCAGTTCTGCAGGAAATCCGCCTGCTGTGGAGGCCTGGTGTCTGACCTTTGACTTCCCCAGGTTCAGGGGTGTCCAGCGTTGGTCGCGAACTGGGTCGCACAGCAGGAGTTGGGTATCAGGGGAACGGGGAGCTGCTTCTGTTTGTGCAGCTGATCCTCTGCCCTCACAAGCATGGCCGCCGGAGCGCCGCCTCCTGTCTGCTCAGCTTGGCATTGGATTCTCAAAGGAGCGCGAACCCTGATGCAAACCCCGCTGCAAACCCCGCGTGCCCACGTTCTCTCCTTGTGAGAATCTAACGTCTGATGAGCCTAGGTGGAGCCGCCACCACAGTGCTGGTGCTGAGAAATGCAATTATTGTGTATCACAAACCCATGCTAAAATAATTAATTTATTGTTAAGAGCCCCGCACTCTCTCTAGTCCATGGAAAATTTATCTTCCATGAAACCAGTTCCTGATCCAGAAAGATTGGGAACTGATTTCACCACTATTCCATGTAACACAGGAAATAAAGATTTCCAAGCTTAGTGACTGGGCTGGCTGAAGTCTTCTGACTCTGTCTCACCAAGCAGCTGTACCCCACGGGTGTGGATACCCTTGAACAAAGCCTTTAAAGACCTCGTGTTCTGGTCTGGGAGACAGATCATGAGGACAGAGAGACGACTGCTTTTGTCAAGCGCTCAGAAGAAAACAAGCATGCGATAGACAGGAGAGATTTGGGAAGGATGACCAGAGATCACCTGAGGAAAGGATTATCTTCTTTAAACAACTGAAGGCCCGCACGGGCCAGAGTTCAGAGAGAAGCGTCATGGACTCAAACCCAGTCAGTATAGAGTTCACAGGGTTACGGGGAAACTGATGTCCTAGGATCTTTAGAAGGCTGGTGCTACTTGAAGCTTCATGAGAAAGAGCAGGGGGTAAAATGAACTTGTAGAGGAAGGCAGGCCTGGGAAGTGCCTGGTCTTTCTGGCCATAGAGGATTTCTGATTTTATTCTAAGTGAAGCAAAATCCCAGTGAAGGCTTTTACACATAGGAAGTGAACTAGAAAGGGAGAATGATCTTTTTACGTGTTTGAACATCACTTTGACTACAGCACAGAGAATGAGAGAGGCCAGTTAGGAGGTCACTTCGTATCCAGGCAAGGCCCGAATTGAGTTAGAGTGGATCCCTCCGGTTGGAAAGGAGTGGGAGGGTCTGAGTTCATTTTAGGTATAGAACCAGAAGAGTTCTACTGTGGGCTCCAGTTGTGATTAAGAGTGAAGGCTCTGAAATAGGACCATACTTAAAAGTCCTGGCTCCTCTTCTGACTACCTATATAATTTAAGGTAAATTATGTTTTCTGTGACTCAGTCTCAGTCTGATAAACATGCATAATGATAGTATTTACTGCCCAGATTTATTGAACAGATTAAGTAAATTCATCCCACTAGGACAGACAGATATGTGTTCATGGACTCCGGCAACATGAAGACTTCAGCCAGCACAGTGCTGGTGGAGGAGAGTGAGGAGCCAGCCTGGACTGAATGCCATCGCGAGGGACCTGGATGGGGAGGTTGGCAGTCCTCCCTCTGGCCAGGCCCTTGGGGAGCTGCGGGATGAGCACATTGTGCTGTCGTCTGAATGTGTCTTCCCCAGAATTCAGCAGTGGCAACTTAATTATCAGTGCCACGATACTCAGAAGTGGAACTTTTAGGAGGTGACTAGCCATGAATGTGAATCTGTGATCAATGGAATTAGTAACCTTAGAAAAGAGATGTCGGCGGGGTAGCTGCTGCTGCTTTCCACTCTTTCATCCTTGCGCCCTCCACTTAGTGGGAACAGGGCAGCCAGGCGCCATCTTGGAAGCAGAGTGTGAGCCTGCACCAGACACGGATGTGCGTTTTGATCTCAGGTTTTCCAGCCTCCAGCACTGTGAGACATTTCTGTTGCTTCTAATGTAACAGAAAAAAATGTGTTCTCCACATCCCCAGAAAGAACAGGGTTACATGGTGGGTAGGTAGCTTTAGAGAAGGAGGAATTTAGACTCCGTTACCTTTAAAGTTCTTTTCAGTGTTGGGATTTTACTTATAGGCTTCTCCAGGAACTGAATGGAGAAAAATAAATTACTTAAGTATTTTTCCCATTGAAAAGTGTGTTTACCTCTATTCGAAACTGTTTACTCTAAGAATTTACAGACCGGTTTAGGATAGAGCTCATGCACAGTGTATTGTGAAATGAAGGAAGCAGGTAGGATCGTGCCTCCACAGTGAGCCGCTGCAGGAAGGCAAACCGAGAGGGGGACAGGGGTGTTCCTTAAAAACAGCCTGGAAGGACAAGCTGTCCACACTGCATCAGGGCCAGATCCTGGGGCACTGGTGAGCTTTATTTTCTTCCACAGACTTTTCTAACATCTGAATTTTTATAAACTGAAAGCGTTGACTTTGGTAAATGAAGAACCGACAGCCTTTGTGGTCTCCTTGTGTAGACTGCGGCCTCCTGTTACCGGCCTGTGTGTTTAATCCAGTCCTGGCCTGCTTGAGTTTGTGTAGCTGCTGTTTAGCCACTCACACTGTGATAGCTGTTTGCCTTTGCTGTCTCCCGTCTAGAACAATGAGGAGGTAAGGTCAAGAAACTTGTCTTTCTACCCTCCGCATGACTCTTGGGGTGCTGCGGGGGCGTCCAGGAAATGTCTCCGGGCTGAGTCACCCTCCCACCTAGTGGTTTTAGTCAGAAGCTCCCTGCAGACATGGATGAGAAGCCTTTGAGGGGAGAGTGGGTGACCTCACTGAAAACAAGGAGCTGCAGGAGGCGATCCTAGCACCTTCTGCCTGATCAGGGTCTTTGGTGAAGGTGGTGGGCCGTGTGTGTGTGCGTGTGTGTGTGTGTATGCGTGTTTTCACATTACTTTTCTCAAGTGCTGATTCTTCTTCATAAGACTTTAGACAGAAACAAAATTCTGGTATTTCTGAATGAATGAGTTCTTCATATCCTATTTATTTTTCAAACTGTCATATGATAAAGCAAAATTTGGGAACTTTAAGATTGCGCTTAGAGGGAATAGACTCTGGAAAGAAATTTCACAAAAAAAAAAAAAAAAAAAGACTTTAAAATAATTGGTAATTCTCAGCCCAAATTGTGTCACAGATAACTACAAGAAGAAAGGACTCAGTAAGTCTCTGGTGAAAGCTTAGGAGACAGACATCACCGAGGGCAGAATCTTTGAGGATGAGCTCGCCTGCCTTTCCCCCAGCGTTCCCAGGGGCTTCCTCGCCGGCTCACAGCTGCCAGCACAGCTGGGGCTCCTCTCCCCGCCTCCCCCACCCCCCAGCTAGCCCTCTGTAAATTCTCTGCTAAGGGGCTGGGCCTTCTCAGGGCCACCCACGTCATGGGAGTTTCACTCCTCAGTCTGCTTTAGTCCATTTCGGTAAGACACAGATTGAGGAACTGTAGCCAAGGGCTAAACTGTAGCCAAAAACATGGAGAATTTTTTCTTTATATTCCAAGTGGCAGGGCTGCACGGAGGGCTAAGAGTGTGTCTGCAACAAGACTCTGGGTTCAAACCCTGCAGAAGCAGCCCCCACATCTGTAATGTTAGGCAGTTTTAATTGCCTCGCGTACCTCAACTTCCTTTCTCGTACCAGAAGGATTTTGCCAGTGCTTCCCTCTTTGAGTTATTACGTATGGAATACTTAAGGCTGTGCCTCTCGTAAGGCCTCTTTAATGAATGATTCTACCTTAATAATAACATTCAGTTATAAACAGCAGGGGATGGAGGCAGTCAAGCAGTAAATCTAAAATACTAAATTTATGCTGAGACTTTGGGGGAAGTAGGAGGTAGACTGAAAAATAGGCCAATGAGGTAACTTAAATGGTAGAGCTCTGCCCAGCATGCATGAGTCCTGGCTTCGGTTTCCAGTACCACACACACAGCCCCACCAAGGCAAAAGGCAGCGAGCCCTCGGTGTGGGGAGCATTTGCTGCAGGGTGGGAGTGGGTGAGGGCGGCACCGCGGGCATTCTCCAGGTGGGCATGGTGGGACTGTGCTAGAGCGCTTTGCATGCGCTACTGCCTCCAACCATCGGAACTTTTACCCGGAGAAGGCAGAGATGTGGAGGGGTTGAGGGCCGTGTGCGAGGTCCAGGCTCTGGACAGGCCACCCCGGAGCTGAGTGTGGGGCTTCCTTTGGGCCACAGGCCCTGTGTCATGGCCAGGACAGGTCACGGCAGGACTGTGACCTCTTTTCCTGCTCAGGACCTGAGTGGGGCCTTCGCCCTCAGCAGCTTCGTCCCCCTTCCCTGCCACCTCCTAATCAGATCTGAAGAGCCAAGGGCCGTCATTATTCCTTAACACTGTCTGCACCAGACTGCCTCAAGGGTTCTTATCTTTGAAAAATAAACTCAGCAAGCCGTGTGTGGTGCCCTCGAGAGCCCCAAGAGTGGGGTCGGGTGAGCAGGGCACGGCAAAACAGGCTGCTTCGAGATGTCGAGCCACAGTCCTGTAGCCAGGGCGCGCGCTTTCCATTCCTGATTTGAAAAAATAAAACTGACCCTGCGAGCGGTTACCTAGTTTAATCAAAGTCCTCCAGCTACACAGTACCCCACTGGGGCCCATGCCCGGACCAGTGGCGTCCGGAAGCCCCGCTGCTTTCTTCTGTTTCCCCAGCACCCCACGACCCGGGAGGTATGGAAAGGGTTGCCAGCCTGCAGTTTTGGCCCCTACACTAAAACACATTCAGTACTTTTCTTCTAAATCTCCTTCTGCCCATTTTTTTTCCCATTACTGAGTATTGAACCCAGGACTTTGCCCAGAGCTACAGCCCCAACCTTTTTTATTTTCATAGTACGGAAACAGGGCTTCTCTAAATTGCTAATTTGCCCAAGCTGGGCTTAACTTGCAATCCTCCTGCCTCAGTCTCCCAGAGGGCTGGGGTTACAGGTGTGTGCCACCATGCCAGGCTTCCTCCTGCCCATTTTCCGTTTACCATTTCCCTCTTTTCTCTGGGAAAGGACAAGTCTTGTTTCAGCGATAGTCCCAGGTGTTAAAGTTGCTAGCTTAAGAGCTCATCAGAAAGCAGCTGATGGCTGGAGCTGGAGCCTTTTGGCCCTGAATGCAATTACTGCACTTGGCCCCGGATGCTCTCTGCTCCTGCTCCCTTGGAGGCGCGATGTTTGGGAGCGCTGGGGAAGAGGGCAGACGGGGGAAATGCTTCATGCAACATCCCCGTTGGGACTGCAGTGAGCCGCGGCTTTTACTGAATGATCATAGACTGTATCTCACCCCCGCCATCACACCAGAGCTTGCTCTCCCTTTCCTCCCTCAGTTGTCTTTATCTGTAGGAATTCGTTTCTGGATAGCAGTGTAGCCCTCAGGCCGCATTCTTGTCTGCCTGGAGCAGGAAGGCGGTCCGTCCGCTTCTCCCAGGGAAGGCGCTGGTGCTCTGACTGTGAGAGCCCAGCCCTCGGAGGGCCGGGGCGGCCTGGTCTCCTGAGAGCCCGGCCAGCTGGAGGATCCGCCAGCTCTGGCGTCTTGAGGCCTCACCGACCTCCCTGCCCTTCCTGGGCTGGGACACTGCAGCTGGTGGGCACTCTGCAGAGCCTGCCCACTGGGTCCGGGGTGCTACACGGGGACCTTTCCCAGGAAATCCCCGGTCAAAGCAAGGTTGGGAGTTTTGGACTTCTCACCCCCGGCTGGATCCAGCTAAAGGACTCTCTGGCCATGGTGAGCAGGTGAAGGGGGTTATTTTGCCCTGCACAGGGTAGCACTGCAGGACGGCTCCCTCCAGAGCCTAGCACAGGCTGGATGACCCCGGGACAGGCACAGGTGACCCAGGCAGGAAGAAGTGGTTCCGCACGGCAGGTGCAGGGCTGTGCTGGGTGGCCCTGCCTTCCCCGTCTCCCCTCCCTCTCCTGCCCAGCCCAGGGCTCCAGCACCCAGGATGAAGTGGGAAGCTGGGGTGCAGGCCTTCCCAGCACGAAGGGCAGGCGCAGGAGGTGCGGAGGCCAGGGACCCCGGGCGGGGAGCCGCCCTGGCCTCTTTGTGTAAGGGCAAAGGCCTCAGTTAAAGGACTTGACACTCCGGGAGACTTTGTAAACCTCTTTAGGAATGTGGGGTCTTTTTATTGTATTGGGGTTGGGGGTGGGGGTGGGGGATTAGTTAATGCCAACTAGAGATTCCCCAAACCAATAATAGAAACAAAAATTTACTTTGGGTAAGAAAGTAGCCTCCAACTTGAGCCCTTTATGCAAGCTGCTTTCTATGTATGCCTTGCAGGAGCAGGACAACGTACACAGCTCTGCTGGGAAGCCACCGGGCTCGCTCTCCCCACAGCCCTAATTCCACACGCGCGCCCGTCCTCTGGAGCCTCGCCTGGGTGCCCTTGACCCGTGCCGCCGAGTCCCGCCCCGGCAGCCACGCGCGGCCTCGTGCGGTGCCCCGGGCTCCCTCCCAGCTCGGTGCTCTGGCCCAGCACCCTGGCCGCCCTCATTCTACACTTCAGCTTCCACACTGCCATGACCCACACCTTCTGTCCAGCCCTCACCCCTGGCCAGGCCGCAGAGGTGACCACCCAGTCGGCTGTGGTCACCGCCCTGTGGACGTCCCGGGGGCGCCCAGCCTGGAGGAGACCAGACCTGGGCACACGCCCTCTCCTCTCCTGTGTCTCTGTCTGGCAGGCTGAGCCCATCCGCCGACCGCCTCAGCCTGAAGCTCCAGCGTGAGCTCTGTTCTCTCCCTCAGGTCCACCCTGTGGGCGCCACCCGCACCGGCAGGTCGGGACGGGGCGCCCTGGCGGAGGGATCCCAGTCCGCTCGGGGTCTTGGTCCCTTCCCAGGGCTCAGCTTTCTGCTCTGCCCTGATCCATTGATTAGGGTTCTGTCTGCTGGACCCCAAGGTCCAGGTTCCCACGGCTAGTTAAAAGCTGTGGAAAACTGACCCCTGATGGACACGGCAACACGTTGCTACTCCCAGGTCAGAATTAGATAACACAGGCTGTCACAGAATACTGCTGCCCTGCCTGCTCACCTCCCCTTTTTCCTGAATTCTTTCAAAGGCAAGAACTTCATTCACGTTTGCACTGCATTCTTCTGGGCATGTGGTAGATACTCGACACATTTTGGGTAAATTGGTTTTCTCTTAACAATTAATATTCCTCGATTAATTAATATTTACTTCTTCTTTCCTCCCACAGAATGAAGATATTCAAATGTTGTTTTAAATACATCCTTCAGCAGAAAGTTTTTGTCTTGTTTTTAACCCTATGGCTGTTCTCCCTGTTAAAGCTTCTGAATGTGGGCAGGCTCCTCTTCCCTCGGAGAGGCATTTACCTGGTGGAGTACTCCCTGAGCACCTCGCCTTTTGTGAGGAACCAGTACAGCCACGGGAGGGATGAAGTCAGCTATGACGTGAACTGTTCCGGGATCTACGAGCAGGAGCCTTTGGAAATCGGCAAGAGTCTGGAGATCCGGAAACGAGACATCATCGACTTGGAGGATGAGGATGTTGCGGCAATGACCAGCGACTGTGACATTTATCAGCGTTTGAGGAGGTACCGTCGTAAGCTTGTTTCAAGGGAGGAGAAGAGCTTCCCAATAGCCTATTCTTTGGTTGTCCACAAAGGTGCAATCATGGTTGAAAGGCTCCTCCAGGCTATATACAGCCAGCACAACGTCTACTGCATCCACTACGACCTCAAAGCGCCCGAGCCCTTCAAAGTGGCCATGAACAACTTAGCTAAGTGCTTCTCTAATATTTTCATTGCTTCCAAGTTGGAGGCAGTGGAATATGCTCACATTTCCAGACTCCAAGCTGATTTAAATTGCTTATCAGACCTTCTGAGGTCTTCGGTTCCATGGAAATACGTCATCAACCTATGTGGGCAAGATTTTCCCCTGAAGTCAAACTTCGAATTAGTGTCAGAGTTGAAGAAACTCAATGGGGCAAATATGTTAGAGTCAGTGAAACCCCCTAACAGTAAGATGGACAGATTCACTTACCACCATGAGCTCCGACAAGTGCCTTATGAATATGTGAAGCTACCAGTAAGGACGAACCTCTCCAAGGAGGCACCCCCACATAACCTTGAGATATTTGTGGGCAGTGCCTATTTTGTGTTGAGCCGAACGTTTATTAAATATATTTTCAACACCTCCCTCCTTGAAGACTTTCTTGCCTGGTCTAAGGATACATACTCTCCTGACGAGCACTTCTGGGCCACTTTAATCAGGGTGCCAGGGGTACCAGGAGAGATTTCCAGGTCAGCCGGGGACGTGTCTGACCTACAGAGTAAGACCCGCCTCGTCAAATGGAATTATTATGAGGGCTTTTTCTACCCCAGCTGCACTGGCACTCACCTTCGGAGTGTGTGTATTTATGGGGCTGCAGAATTAAGGTGGCTGATAAAAGATGGGCATTGGTTTGCTAATAAATTTGATTCTAGGGTGGATCCTATCTTGATTAAATGCTTGGCAGAAAAGCTTGAAGAACAACAGAGAGAGTGGGTTGCTTTGTCTTCAGAAAGGTTATTTATGGATAAAAATCCCTCAGTCAAGTCTTCCTAGTAAAATGACAGTAGGCATACGAGGATTTCTGGTATAAGGGAGTTAACGTAGAAGCGTTTCCTATCCCACATCCAATACCATTTGAACTTAATCTTCTCAAAGGTTGAAAGTTGTCTAAAATTCTATGCACTGAAGAAAGCCATTCAGACTTTCATGTTATGAGCTTGGAGTTGGTTGGGTCTTTTAATATTTTGTTTTTGCTTGTAATCTCACTGAGCTAAATCAGAGCTCTTAAATATTCAGTCAGTTATCAAATATTTATTGAGCACCTACTGTGCACCAGGCACTTTTTTAGAAAACATTCAGGAATTAAATCTAAGTGGTAACGAGTTGCACAATGCCCTCAGGAGGCCATGTGTCATCCTCATCACATGGTGATCTTGGTGTCTTCGTGTTCTCCATGTAACGAGGACTCTGCTGATGACACTTAGGGAGTATGTGGTGAACCTGTAAACCATCAGAACAGTGTGTCGGGACAGTGACCTGCACTCTTCTTGTCTCTTAGTTCAGCTCCACAGATGTTTCTTAACCTCTCCAATCCTAGGAAGAGAGCCTCCACTACCTCAGCGAAGCTCGAAGACTTGTCCAGTTACCTGCTTGCCAAAGCTTAATTCACCTCTTGGTGCCTCACTTGCTCAGTTCAGGTTGGAGAGGACTGTTGAGGTGGCTGGCGTCCACGGTGTGTGACCGAAGAGGAACAGAGGGGTTTATTCAGCTTTTCCCCCTGTCACACACTGGTGTCATGAAAGGCTTTTGTACATCAACTGCTTCTTTAGAATTTATTGACTAATGAAAAATAAGAACTGATAAAAGAGTTCAAAGTGTCATACACGGGAACCTTGAACCTGTGTCTCCCGCTCATCGGTTAGCAGCCAGGTACAGGTGGAATTCTTCCTCTGAGTTAGTGCCACTGACAGAGCTACCGAGTCACTAAATCCTCACGAAAAGGTTGGGTGGACTATGACCGCTTGCTGAGTTAATCATTATGTTCATTCAAATTGTTTTCTCTTCTGACCTTTGCCTAAGTGCAATGCAAATTTAAAGTGACAACAGCTCTAAGTTCACTGTGGTCGTCTTCAAAGAGAAAAAGGTAAATTTTCCTAAGGGCACAGCAAAAATATTTATTAATATTTTGAAACCTACACCATATGTGTATATATATATGATACAGTAAAATATCTATACTATATATTAGTATATATAGTACATACTAATATATGTTAGAATATATACATGTTAGTATATATATCAATGACTATATACAGTAATATGTACTATACTAATATATAGTATACTGTATATATATGCTAATATATACCATACTATATTCTATATATATGTAGTGCTGTATATTATGATTTTTATTTACATACACGTGCATGCACACATTGACTATATTGTGCTGGGACAGGGTCTTGAAAATAGACTGTAATATTTCCACGAGTCTTTTTTGGGAAATGGTGGAACTCGTGTAAGTAATGTCTCATGTTCTGAAGTCAGCCTCAGGAACTACTTAGCAATGTATTCATTGGTACAGGCCAAAATAAGACTATTTGGAAGACTAAAGAATCTAAATTTCTCAAAACAATTTTTATCCTACGTAGAAGGTGCACTTTGCTTGTTTGAAAAGCTCCTGCCGCTGACCGCCTGGTGGGAGCCGGCTCTCCTTTCCTTGTCTCTTTCTCCTTGTTGTTTGCTCCCATCAGTGGCTTCCTTCTCCAGGAGACACGTCCTGCCGAACCCGGTTTTAAGCGAAAGCTCCCCTTTCCGGGAGCGAGGCTCTGGGCAGCTGCGGCCCGGCCCTTGGCCCCGGGGGCTGGCCTTTGCCGCCGCCCTAGGGCGCCCACGCCGGCCGCCTCGCAGGTGTGGCTCGTTCGCGCTGTCATGGGTGGGAAGGGCGTGTGCCGCAGCTGGACAGTGAGGGCGCGCTCTGAGTACTGGACCGTGGTGGGCATACGGCAGACTGAGGACCAGCGCAGCGTGGGCTTAGCTGCCTTTCTAAGGGGGCAGAGGCAACTTCTGCCACCACGCTGGGATCGGAGCAAAGCCCACTTGGCACACCTGGGGCTCCTTTTGGCCGCGGGAGAACTAGCCTGCGGGTGCCGTGGCTCAGCTCGCCGGGAGTGGGGCGGAGGTCCTGTGCCCGGCCCCGGGTGGGGCACGCGGGCGCCCGCGGCAACCTCACTGTTCTACCGCTGTGGCCTTCAGAGTAGACGCAGATGCCGGCAGACGAGCGGCGGCCTTGCTCCGGCGTGATGACGCCCCCGGGTGACCCCGCAGTGCCCGGGCCGCTCGTCACTTTATGCCGTGTCGGTGGAGGAGGCGGTGAGGCCGGGGGGCAGCGCCTTCGCCCGCCCCGGCGCGGCTCCCGGGGCTCGGCCCTTCCGTCCCGGGCGTGTCAGGCCGCGCTCTTCTGCCCCGAGGATCCCGCAGTTTCCCCGATGCCTTCAAACCTCCTCTCCTCCCTGAAACCTTGCGGGGCTTCCCTCCCTGTCCGGAAGTGTTTGCAGTCTGTGTCGTCGCATTATTCTTTGTACCGTATTTGTTGGATCTAGACTTCTAATTTCTACGAGATGAGACAGGACCTCGAAGCTTGTAAATTAAATGTGGGTATTAGATAATAGCAACGGAAAAGCTACCAAAATATATCTCTATTATGTGAACAATCTACTGTAACGTGTTTAAAGACCAGTGTTGCTCTTTTTTTAATGATTTGCTTGTTTTAAATGAAATATATGTCTATATTTAAAATTGAAGATTTCTTTTGCCTTCCAGAGTGCAAAGATATATGTGATTGTATATGAGTGAGAGAGAAAGAGGCATATTTCATTAAAAAATAATGAAAATGTGTTTTGGGAGTGTAAGGTGAATGTGTCCTGATGTTGTTACCACTGTTATTGTTTGTGTTAATGATAACAAAAGGAGAATTTTGATCTTTTCCAAATATTTTTATCAACTGATCTCTAGATCTGTTTTTGTTGTTGTTTACCATTTTAGGAATAAATTTCCCATTATATGAGTTTTAAGTAGGTTGATGATTCGTTTTTGTACTATGCTGCTAGTACATGTTAATTTTCTGGTATTGTAAAATAAAACGTGCTCCTAAAACCAACCCCCTGGAATGTATGAGCTTTCTCTGGTTGCACCGGGTCCCCACCCGGACTCTTTCGGCTTGTGGCACTTGCCCGTCGTGACGAGCGGGGTTAACTTTGCCTCCCTGTAAAAGAAAGTCAGTGTGCCCTGCACGAAGAATATAGGCACAGCAGCGTAAATTGTTTAATTTGAAAAAGCCTCACAGAATCTTCCAGGGTTTACCGGTATCCACTTTTCACTAAGGTTAATTATCTGAGTAAATATTCTTGCTTGCTCAATTACTTGATGGAAGTTAGTCTCAGTAGGGTAGGTTAAGCTCACCTCTCTAGGTTGCTAGAAAATGAAGACACCTCCCCCCCTCAGAAGGATTCTCCTGCCTCAATTTTAAGGCCACAGCCCACGGGGACCCACCTCCACCAGGCTCTCCAGGCTTTCCTGATGGCCACCTTTTCTAAAACCTTACTAGTCACCTGCCCACCTGGTGTACAGCGTGCAAGGAATGTGCACACAAATCCATCTCAAAGGGTAAGGCCATTTTAGGAATCTTTAACATAATAAAAATTAATGTTCTACTCAGCCCAAGATTAATTCTAGCTTTTGCCAAACAGCAAGCTTGCAAGGTCACAGTAATTTCAGGAAGCACTTCACTTACTTGGCAGTGGTGACGGTGGTGGCTGGGTATACAACATCGTGTTACGTAAGGACCTACAGCAGGGAGTTCTGTGCTTTTGTTCTTTTTGGGTGCCCACAATTGTATATTTCAGCTGGGACAATTGGCTTCTAGCTTCCTGACACTGAGTATGAGGAAATGTGGGGGGAATGAGAAGATGGTTATAGATTCATCCCCACTGACGCAAAGACATGATTGTGTTGATGCCCAGCGCTGAACTTTGCTCCAGAGGAGAAAGCACAGAACAGGAGCCCATCTTGCAGGTCAAACCACAGAAGGGCCACGCGCCTGACCCCAGCCTGGGCCTTCCTTCTTAGTGGGGCACCTTGGGTTGAATCATCCGGAAGACCAGAAAAGCATTTGAGGAAAAATCATGGTCGGAAGCCTGGGAAAATTAATTTTTTGTTGTTGCCATTGTTATTGCTTCCTATACAATAATAAAAGAAATTAAACAATTTATAGGCATAATCTACTGTCCTGACCAAACCATTATAGTCTCAGTGCTCTTTTAATCTTGTGGACATACACATACGCCTTATATCTTGTTTCCCATTGCCAGTATATTTACAGTCGCTTTGCTGTGTTGCTACATGATCTCTATGGCTACGTAATGGTCATACTATAATTCACTCAGCCTTGTGGTAGGACATTTGGATTGTAAATTACTGAACTTTATTATCTGTTTATTGCTGTCATAGATAACAGTCATTTCACCTTTATACATAGAGTCTTCTCTGAATCACTTCCTTAAGATACAGTTCCAAGAGAGGAATTATACCCCGCAGAGTGGCAGTTTTTATTTATTGCTTTCATATACATTACAAATCGCCCTCTGGGAGCTGTGTAGGACACTGGTCAGCCTCTACCTACGTGAGATAAACTGTATTCATGTATTCTGATAAATGGGCATTCGGATAATAAAAGTCAGCAAAGACCATTGCCTAAATCAAGCATGTGGACTTTCATCTGACAGATCAAAGACGGTTTTTAATGTATGGTTAATAAAGAGCTATTTCAGAATAACATTCTCGGAGATTTTAGATTGATGACTGATTCCATTCCAGGAAGCCCTGGAGGCTGCTGGTTCCTCCCCGTATCCATTCTCCCTGGCTCCCCTGACTCTGCTGTGAGCAATGGTGTCAGCCCCTGGCCATTCCCAGCCTCCCTTTCAAAGACAGGTAGCAGGTGAAGGGTGAGCAGAGGTTGCTGGGCATCTGAGGATGTGGAAGGGGGTCACCCACTTCGCCCTCTGTCACCTCCAACTTTTCTCTCATGCCCGGAATGTTTGTAATAGCTGGAATTGCAGCAGTCATTTAAAAAATAAATGTGGAGGTTTTATGGCAGGGATAGAATAAAAGTGACATTTGAACCATCCAAGATCTACCACGTCATCTTTGATGGATCAAGAAATTTGATATGTACTTTGCCTGCTTATCTTGGGTCTCGGTTACTCGCTGCCGAACCTGATACCGAGCTGTACACCGTGTTTTTCTAGGACAGTTGTTTTCATACTCTAGTCTGCAGCAGAACCACCTAGAGAGTGGAGTCTGGGTCCTAATCACCATGCCTAACGTCACACTTAGCAAAATGTTGCCACTGAGAAGGTGCTGTGTTGGTGAGCAGTCCTCAGTCAAAAGAAGAATCGGACCCAGCTCCTTATGTCGTATCATATATGTGTTATATTAAATAATACCTCTGGGTGCATTCGAATATGCAAGGTGTATATCTCGGTGGGACATTATGCTCTGGCTCACCTGTTCTGCATTTATAAGGTGCTTTCCATCCTTGTTTTGTAGGAGAGGAAGGACCCCAAGGAGGTCAGCTGATTGGCCGAGGTCACCAGCTAGTGAGCAGCAGAGCTGAGCTCGGACTTCAGCTGCCTGGGGCTCCAAAGTCCTAGCGTGGGGCTGCTAGCCGAACCCTGTGCTTTCTCTGTGCTCTCGTCATTGTAGAGAATCATAGCACAGTGCCAGGAAAATGCCTGTGCATATTTATCCCACAGATGTGTCAGTCCGACTCGGAGTGCTTTAACAGACAGACACTCACTGCGCATTGTCCTGGGGCTGCCAAGTCCAACTCAAGCTCTGGGCGCAGCGGGTAACATGGGAACACTCTTCGTGCCGTGCAGATGACTTCACGGCAGGTTGCGGACCGTGGCCACAGGCTCCCTGGCTCTTTCGGTCAGGGCCTCAGTCCCTTTCCTGAGGGTCCACCCCTCTGACCGAAGCCCCACCGAAGGGTTTCAACGCGCGAAGTCCGTGGAGGCGGGGACACAAACCCGCGTCCACAGCGGCAGAGTGTGGAGACCTTGTGGGGGAAGGAAACAGACCAAGCCTAGAAGGACGGACTTACCGGGTGAGGGGCGGGTCCTCGGGGCCGCCTGTCCCGCTGTCTGTCCCGGCCGCTGGCCCTCGCCGCGTGCCCCTCCTGTCCCGACCGGGCCTGGCCGTGGGCTCCCTCACGTCCTCGCTCCTCGTGGTCCTTCCCCCCGGTCTCTTGTTCTGACTGCTTCTCAGCCAAAGTCCCCGTGGCCGGCTCCCTTCCCCTACCTCTCAGTGGCCCCACTGTGCTGCCAAGGTGGCCTTGGAGTCCTGGGCGCAAGTGAGCCCTCGGCCTCGGCCTCCGCCTCCTCAACAGCTAGTGCTGCAGTGTGCACCGCCAGGCCTGGGAAGTATTTTTCCTCCTTTCTCTCTCGCTTATTTGTAGTACTGGGATCGAACCCAGGGTCTTCACACTGAGCTGCATTTCCAGCCTCAGTCTCCCAGAATCCTGGGATTACAGGTGTGCACCACCACGCCCAGCACAAGTGCAGCCTTTCTGCTCTGGCCTGGACTCTGGGTCTGAGGACCCCAGCACCACTGTGCTGGGCCTGGCTCCCTCCGTGTCAGAACACTGGATTCTCTCCCTCGGAAGCACATTCCCTTCGGAATCCAGGGGGCGCCTCTCTGCTGGTGCTTTGGTCCCCAGGACACCAGACTCACCCCTCTACGTCCCAGGGCACGGAAACCACCTGGGCACCGTGTAAAAGCGCAGACCGACGGAGCAGGGCTCAGAGGGCCCCAGTGTCACCCACCACCTAGGCTCACAGGCTCAGGCTCATCTGTTTGTCGCTGACCAGGTCAGCGAAAGAGGCCGTGTATTTGGGTAAAAAGAAGAGAGGATTTGTTCAAGGCTCCCTCTGAGGAGGTGGAGGAGCCCATTGCTTCAGATCACCATCTCACAGCTGCAGGTGCTCAGGGGGCTTCCCGAGCGAGGAGCGGAGGGGCGAGGGGGGAGCACGGAGGTGATGCAGATCTCCAGGCTTGCTGTCACCGGTGCCACCTCCGCCTCGCTGACCCCTTTCCTGTGGAAAGTAAACTGGGCTCCAGGCTTGCTGGTAGCAGCACCTGCATATTCTGTTCACTCATCTGAACTGAGAAGTGGGGGTGTTTTTGCTTTAGGCCCCAGAAAGCCACTTGTCTCTAAGGGAAAACTAACTCACTAACTGGCTAACTTAAAGTTCTCGGCTACACCTTAGATCCCCTAGGGTAGCAGTGGCGAACCCACAGCACACAGCACACGTGCAGGAGCTTCGCCGTCACTGCCCTAGTGCGCGTTCAGTCAGGGCACCGGGAGTGGCGGCCGCGCCCCGGTGAAGCCTAGGGAACCGTCAGAGGTGGTCAGCGCCAGGCTGGAGGTGGAAGCAGGACCTGGCTGGCCGTTGGGAGGAACCTTGGCCAGGAGGAGGCACGGCGTGACCTCAGGAAAGCATGAGTCCTGCTGCTGAGCCTCTGCATTCCTCTGCTGTGCCGTGCTTTCTTCCCCATCCCTCACCTTCTCTCTGTCTACGTCTCCCCCTGCCTGTCTACCCCTTCCTGAATATCTTCTCAACAACAAAGGAGGCGGAGCTGAACACTGACAACTCCTCTTAGAGTTGTGCATGAACTGAGGTCACATAGAAAACCACCACTGTGAAAGCTGGACAGACTGGGAGTCCCCAGGTCCCGGGAGCGGAGGCCCTCGCCTGGAGCTGCACAGGTAGGAACACTTACAGTGAAAGTGGAAAATTGTTAGAGGCTCAGGGTTGAAACTGCGAGTTTAAAATTCAGGGTGTGTGGGGGGTACACTTCTGGGAGATCCCCAAACTTTTTTATTTCAAGAAAACCGACAAAGTTTTTCCACTGAAGACTAAAAAACATCCCCAATGCTTCCAGCAGAGAGGTGGGGGGTAAGTATGGCTACTAGGAAATAAACCTAAAAAAGATGTTGAGATTCAAAAACAACCTTAAAATTGAACAGTGACAGCCAGGCGTGGTGGCACACACCTATAATCTCAGCACTCCAGAGGCTGAAGCAGGAGGATTGCCACAAGTTCAAGGCCAGCTGAAGCTACATAGTGAGTTTGAGGCCAGCCTGAACTGCATAGTGAGACCCTATCTCAAAAAACTAAAACAAAAGCAAGTGTGTAATTTAGCACGATCGGGGAATAGTCATTGTACGCTGGTCACCAGGGTGGGTGTTGGCAACCAACCATGAATAAGACTGGTCCCCTTCCTCCTAATCTACTGGGAAATGCACTGCAGATGCTTCTGTCAGGGGTGGACGGTTACGGCCCTTCACACCTCTCCCTTCTACCACAGCCCTGGGGCTCTCCTTCTCAGCTGATTCCACATTTCCCAGAGTGAAGTTGATAAATCTCAGCCCTTCTTGTAAGGTAGGGGTGCTCCTGTGAGGAGGAACTGGCCGGGAGGATGCAGTAGAAGTTGCATGTGCTGCTTTCTGAGAAGCGCCCTTAAAACCAGGGTGTCCAAGTCCTCCCCTGTGCGGTCATGTGGTTTTATGTGGAGCGTCTCTGCAGACGGCATTACGCACCGCGAGATGAGGTCAGCCTGGACGGGAAGGGCAACGGGTCTCCTCCTGCCCTTTTCTCCTTTCTCCTGGCTGGGAAGAAAATACAATGACTTGGAAAACGAGGTGGAAAATACAACCAGAGCCCGGCTTCCTGGTCATTCGGAAGTCACCGTCCCAGCCTGCCAGCATCAGGCCCCAGAGAGAGATTGCTCCTAATTGAATTAAGTCTCGGTCACTTTTTATTTCTGTCTCTTGCCAGGAATCTTTTGCTGACAAATACACTACCTAACCACAGTGCAGTTGTTTTCTTCCTGGGTCTCTCATAAATATTTGAAATCAAAAGCATAGCATCAAACAGGTTCTACTTAACTTACAGGGAAAGATGAACTTACAGTGGTGGGAAGCGCCCTGCGCGATCCGACCCTCTGCTCCCTCGCCCGCCTCACTGTGAGCTTCATTTCTCCAGCCGGACAGCATGGTGGACTGAGCCGCATGCATTCATTCCTCCACAGACACCTCGTGAGGGGCCTACTGTGTGCTGGGGCCTACTGTGTGCTAGGCACTGGGCAGAGAGCACCAAACTCAGCCGCAGAACCAGCCTTTTCTGTTCACCTCAGCAGCCACCTTTTTCCAACTCAGAGTCTTCGCCTTCGCATTCCCTCTGTCTGGGGACCCTGTCCAGTATGATGAAAATGTCCCCGATCTGTGCTGCCCAGTGTGACAGCCATGAACCTCAGGTGACAGTGGGTGCTTGAAGCACGGCGAGTGTCCCCAGGGCACTGAAGTTGGTTGTGTTCACTTTAATTAATTTAGCCCGGCACGTGTGGCCCCGCTCTCCTCTCTCCTCTGAACGCCTCGCTCCTTGAGGAGGTGTAGGCCACGGCCATGTTCCTGGCGGGTCTGGAATGGAGAGATGGGCGCTCGTTCCCCTCCTTCCACCTGCGTGGTGCAGTGACCTTGCCTGACTTCCCAGGGAGGGTAAGAAGAAGGCTCCGGCCTCTGTCGTGGTCTCTGGGAGGCTGGGCCCACGGACATGGGCTCTTGGGAAGCCGCATCTCAGAACCCAAGCGTCACGCTGGGCCAGGCCAGAGCTCGGGGGCCACACAGTTCGCTTCATCCCAGCCTTGGCCTTGTTTCTGTGGCTGACGTAAAAATTACCACAAAGCCAGGGCTTAAAGAACAGAAATTTATTCCGATGCTGTCTGGAGGCCAAAAGTCCGAAATCCGGGCATCGAAGGTGTTGGTTCCCTCTGGGGTCTCCGAGGTAAAAACCATTCCATGCCTCTCTCCTGGCTCCTGGTGTTGCCGGCAATCCGTGGCCACCTTCTGACGTAGGCTGGGATGGGCCTCCTTGGCATAAGGATACTTTTGAGCTGAAGGCAACTGAGAAACAGAAGATGTAGGAGAAACTCTCTCCTTGTCCTCTGTGTGCCTAAAGGCAAGATATGAATTTCCCTTTGTGCAGCAGTTCCCTCCCCCATTTCACACCGCGAGAGAAGGACAGCAGCCATTGTCCCTGGAGACCAAGCCAGTGCAGAAGCTGGGCGTGACAGGCTGTGATCCTCAGCACTTCAGGAGGCAGGGGCAAGACGGTTGCAAGTTTGAGTCTGCCTGGGCAATTTCTCTCCGGGGTGGGGTGGGGTATGCCAGGAGCGTAGGTCAGTGTGAAGGCCCTGAGTTCAATCCCCAGCACTGAAAAGAAGGAGGGAGAGAGGGAGGAAGCGAGAGAGGGGGCAGACTTGGCCCCATAAGAACATACGTCACTCAGACAACTCCTACTCCTCTGAGCTTCCTCCACATGGAAACTAGACATTTTCTTTTAATTTGTCTTTTATCAATTTGATTTGAAGCCTCCAGCCACTGAATCTAAGTGGGTGGTGGAAGGGTTCTTGCCGCCCACACTTGTCCTCTGGATAGATTGCTTCAGTCTCTGTCTCTGGCCCGTAACACCATCTCCCCCACGCATCTCCTCTACTTAGATCTCCTGTTCTTATAAAGACATGGCTGTGGGTTTTGAGGGCCCCCATAAATCCAGGGTGACCTCATCTCGAGAACCTGCAAAGACTGGATTCATCTGCAAGGACTCGCTTTCCAAATAAGGGTTTCATATGCACAGGTCTCAGACACTTGGACGTATCCTTTGGAAATCACCTTTCAGCTGCCTAGCGCGCCATAAATCTAAGTGAGAGAGACTAGAAATTATTCCAGCCCCCAGCTGTTTGACACTTCGGTCTTCCTGGCTGAGACGCACACACTGTGAAGTAGAGATAAGCCGTGTCCACCAGGGCCCATTCCTGACCTACGAGATTTTTTTAGCAAAATAAAATAGCATTGTTTTATACCACAGATAAGTGGAGATTCCTACTTGTTGGTTTCTTGTTGTTGTTTGTTTGCTTGCTTTGTTTTTTTGGTACTGGGGATCGGACTCACAACTTTGTGCTTGCCAGGCAGGTGCTTGTGCCACTGAGCTACATCCCCGGCTCTGCTCATTGTTGATGTCCCCAATCCCATAGCAACTTCCTAAAGCCCTCTGTAGTCTAAATTCTAGTTCCCTCTTTTCATTTCTCCGCTCTGACTCTTATCACGATTTACAGTTCTGTAAGAAGCGGGGTTGTGGTTTATATTGTTGAGCATCAGTCTCCTCCGCTGGACTGACAGGTCGCAAGGGCGAGCCAGTTTGTTTCACTGGCACTGTGTCCTCCGTGTGCTAAGTATGCAGTAAATGCTCAACAGAGATTTATTGAATTAATGAAAAGCGCAGCTTTCTGTTACTGAATCCGAGACCGACCGTGTCCTCGTTCCAGTCCTCCTGGAAGACAGGGCTTACTTTACTGCTTCAGCTCTCAGCGGATCAAACCTGCTAGAAGGCACAAAGGGAAAGCAGTATTTTCCCTTCCCAAGATTCAGTCATTAATTCTCGCTGTTCCTACTCCTTATGTTTGAGTGATTGCGGTGGAAACAAAAGAGCAGAGAGCCGGAGCTGGCCAGCCGGCAGCCACACGGCAGACTCTTCCAGTTTTACAAAAGCATTTGTGGGTTTGTAAAGTGAACTTAACTCATCCTTGCGTGTGCTCAAGCAGCAACCTCCAGAAGCCTCCTTCCACACGATGAGGGTTGAACAACAGAGAGAAACGCTGGTCTCTCCTTGGCACCTCGGGGAATGCACAGTTTTTTCTAGAAAGTCTATCCACACGAGTTGTGCTGCTGTTTTTCTTGGGAGAGCCACAAAATTAGGATTTGAATTAAAAGGCAAAATGTGTTAACACCACAATCAGTCAGACAAAACTTCTGTTTGTGCAAAATACCAGAGATAGCGCACAAAAGCAAGGAGGAAGCAGATAGGGAATCTTAACAAAAACTGTCCCCGAGGCGAGGCCTCTGTCACGCTGCTGCTGTCCATCGGCAGCCCAGCTGATGATCAGCAGAGGATTTCTGCCCCGTCCCAGCTACACCCTGCTTGTCAGAGTGGGGATTTTAACCTGATCGGCAAGGCCCTTTATGATCATGTTCTATGATTTTTAGGTCCTAGATTCTTGTCTATTTGGCACCCACCAATCACAGAGTCAAATGGCCAAAGTTCTGTGTCTGCAATAAAAGAGACCCCCTACTGCTGTGGTTTGGGTCTGCGATGCTCCCCAAAGGTCCCTGGATCAAAGCTTCGTGCCCAGCTTGGCACTGGGAGGAAGTCACGGAAACCTCAGTGGCAGGGCCTGGTCTTCCAGTCATTAGAAGCAGGCCCTTAAAGGGGATGTTGGAACTTGGGCCCTTCTATTCCCCTCTCTCTCTTTTTTGCTCCCTGCCCACGAGGTGAGCAGCTTTCCGCGATGTGTGCTCCTCACCATAGCTCCAAAAGCAATGGGCCCAACTGACCACGGACTGAAACTGAGTCAAAATAAAACCTCCTCTCTTTATAAATTGATCATCTCAGGTATTTTGTTATAGTGATGGACAACCGGCTAGCACCATCTCCTTATCTAACTTGCTTACCCATGGCCAATATTTCCCCTGCTCTAAATCACCCAGGACCATGTAGTGGCAACCAGATACAACTGCTACAGCCCAGGTTCCACCGACAGGGTCCAGCCGGCCAGTCCTGAGTCATTGCCCTTGCCCTTCTGAGTCTCTTCGAGGAAACCCCGATGGAGGCTCTGGATCTTGGCACCTGCTTCTGCCTCCTGACCGGCAGAGTGCTTTCCACCTGGCCTGGCCAGGGCCCTCCCATCGGGAACTGCCACAGGCTCTGCTTTCAATGGCATTCACTTCCTCACGTTGCTACCCAATCACCTCCATCAATCAATCACGAATCAGTCCTCTGGTGGGACTGAGCCACACCTTCCCTGAGGGCACCCGGGATTGCTGTTTCCTCTGCCTGGAGTGCTCCGCCCACCTGTAGCCACCCCTGAGTCCACACGGCTTCCTCAGCTCAAATGCTACCGCATCCCAGAAGCCCGCCCTGACTGCCCTGCCTGACCCACGGAGCACCTGCTCCTGCCGCTATCTCTGCTCCATTGTCCGAATTAACTCATCACCAGTGACCCATCATGTGTTTGTTTCTTTTCTCTGACTCGCCCTTCCCCATCCCACGTAAGCTTTATTATTGGTTTTGACTGTTGCTGTCAATTACAGAGTTCTTACCAGTAAGAACAATGCCTGGTGCATAGGAGGTATGAACTATATTTATTTATTTATTTGTTTATTTATTTATTTTTGGTACTGGAGATCAAACTCATGACCTCGTATTTGCCAGGCAGGTGCTTGTGCCACTGAGCTATATCCCCAACATGACTGTCATTCTTGAACTATCTGGCCATGGCCTATTTCTCTGAACCTGTGCATGGCATGGGGTGTTGGTCTCTGAGATGCTGAGAAGAAAAGGAAAGTACTTTGATTTGTCATCCAGAAAGAACACACGCCCCAACAGGAGCATGGTCTAGGAAGCACTGTAGCACGGGTTGGGCCTGGCACCCTTTGATGTGGCCAGGATGGTTTCCCTGGAGGTGTCGCCCACTTCTCTCTCTGTGAGTGTGGTTCACTCCTCGTAGCCCAGCTCCACTAGTGTCTGGAGTGACTGAAGCTGGAAATTGATCACACGTGCAGAAGCGAGACAAGTCCTGTGCACTCGAGGCGAGCCACGTGAGCAAGCTGCTTCAGTCCAGAGAACACCAAGCCCCGAGGCTGTCCAAGCAATGGATTGCTAGGCAAAGGGAGTATCGCGGGACCCCAACCTGCCAAATGTGTGAATGAATGCGCTACGGCGGTTGAGCTGTTCCTTTCCTCCCATCTGGAGACAGGGCCCCACCTGACCTCAGCTTTCTGTGCCCTGTCTTTATTTCTTTACCTTTTGTCACTCTTCATGGGCCTCCCAGTTCGAGAGCCAAGCAGGCTGCAGCATGCAGCGAGGCTGCTGGCCACTGGCAGTGCTTCTCCCGGCGACGCCAGTGCTTCCCGTCCTTGGTTTTGCACTGTGGGTCCATGCTTGAGATGCTTAAGGATTACACTCGCTGTTAGGAGTTGGAACATGTTCACGATGTATCTTAATTCTTTTTAATGCTCTCCAACTTTCATCTCTCGATCCCTTTCTCAAATGCAAATGACCTATCTCCCTGTTTCATTTTATCTATCTTTTATTTCACCTTTTAATTTATTTATACTTTGAGCTTCTCATAGAAGAGAAACCACGTGGCATTTAAGCCTGTGTGTCTGATTTATTTCATGCAACATTATGGTCGCAAGGTGCATCCATTTTCCTACAATTCACTCGCATTTATCTATCTTTACAGCAGAGTGGGACTCCATTTAAAAAAATCACATTTTCTTTATCCATTCATCATGGATATATATAGGCAACTTCCAAGATTTAGATATTATGAATTATGCTGTTAAAAATACGGGTATGCATGTATCACTCTAATATGATGTCTTCAACTCTTTTGGAAAGCTACCTAGTAGGTGAATAACTTGACTGAATGGAATTTATATTTTTAGTTTTTTGAAGAATCTGATTTCCATAGTGGTTGTATTGGTTTGTATTCCCACCAACAATGTAGAAGGGTTCTCTTTTCCCCACAGCCTTAGCAGCATTTGTTATTATTTGATTTCTTGATGCTGGCCTTTCTTTTTGGAGTAGGACATAATCTCAGTGTCGTTTTGATTTGCATTTTTAATAGTCAGCAAAGCTGAACTTTTAAAAATGTATTTATTGGCCATTTTTACTTCTGAGAAATGCCTATTCACTTCAGTTGCCTATTTTTAATTGGATCTTTTATTTTGAGAATGTCTAATTTTGGGGGGTTCTTTATATAGTCTAGATATTAGTCCTTTATCCTATGAGTAGCTGGTTAAAAATTCTTTTTCCATTCTGTAGGTCGCCTTGTCACTCGTGGTTGTTTCCTTTGTCGTGCAGAAGCCTTTTAATCTGATCGAATTCCATTTGCTGATTCTTAATGTTAGTTTTTATGCAGCTGGGGTTCAATTCAGATAGTCCTCGCCTATGATTATGTCTTCAGGTGTTTTGCCTATGGTATCTTTCAGCAATTAACTTTTTTATTACAATATTTAGATTTTTGACACATTTTGGTTTTAGTTTAGTACATGGTGGAAAATATGGGTCTTGATTTAAATCTTCTGCTATCTTTCTCCTAGTATATGTTTTGGGCCCCTTTGTCACAGACTGGATAACTGAATGTGTCTGGGATTGTTTCTACATCCTTTATTCGGTTTCATTGATCCACACAGCTATTTTTTTTTTTTTTTTTGCCGGTATCACCTTGTTTTCTATCACTGTAGCTTTGTAATATAACATCAAGTCCAGGATTGTGATGTCTCCTACTTTGCTTTTGTTACCCAGGATTACTTTTGCTATTCTCAGTCTCTTCTAGTTCCATATGAATTTCAGGATTGCTTTCTCTAGTTCTATGAGGAATATTTTTGGTATTTTTATTGGGATTGTATTGAACCTATATGTTAGTTTGGAAGTATGGCCATTTTGACAATGTTGGGTCCACCTATTCAGGAATAGGGTCTGTCTTTCCATTTTCTGAAGTCCTTTCAATCTCCTTTTTTAGAGTACCGCAGTTTTTATTGTAGAGGTCTTTCACTTCCTTTGTTAGGTTAATTTCTAAATGTTTTATTTTTCTTGATGCTACTGCATATGGCATTGTTTCCCTAATTTCTTTCTCAGTGGGTTCTCTCTCAGTACAATATTTGTGCAGGAATGCTACTGATTTTTGTGTATTGATTTTGTGTCCTATTGCATTGCAGAGTTTGATTTTTAATTGTTGAAGTTTTTGGTGTAATTTTTTGGATCTTCTATGTAACGGATCAGTATCATCTGCAAATAAGATTTTGACTCTTCTTTTCCTATACATGTTCCTTTTCTTCCTTTTCTTGTCTATTACTCCGTATAATGTACAGGTACTATACTGAATAAGAGTAGTGATAGTGGACATCCTTGTCATATTCCTGATTTTAAAGGGAAAGTGTTCAGTTTTTCTGTATTTAATATGTTATTTCCATTGGATTGTCATAAATGGCTCTTATCAGCTTGTGATATGATCCTTCTATATCTATGTCATGGTTTGTGTCTGGATGTCCCCCCAAAGCCTCAGGCACTCACTGGGGTGGACTTTTTGGAGGCAGCTGAATCTAGAATTCGTGGTTGGCTCATTGTCTAGTGCCGGGATTGGCTGTGTCCCAGCGCTTTGCCCGCCCTGGGGCACGTCTCCTGTGTACGACATAAGGGAAGCGAAGAGGCTTGTCCCTCCCTTTTTGCTCCTCTTGCTCTGGTTGTTTTTGCTGTCTTCCCCCACCATGAACAGCTGCCACTCAGCCACACCACCCTGCTTCGGAGCCAGCTGATTATGAACTGAAACCTCTACAAACTGTGAGCCCTTTCCTCCTTTAGCATTGGGTGTTGGGTATTTTTTTAACTTTTTTATTTTAAAAAATCAAAACAGAAAAAGGATAGAAATGATACAGAATTTAAAAAAAAATAGTGGGAAATTAACATTAAGTAATATATTGCATATTGTTATCTTAGAAGTAGTTGTTCAGGTTATACGATTTAGGCACACAAAAAAATGATCAAACAATCAAACAATGAAAGCACAAATTGTTCTTTTGGATGAACTAACAGAGATTAACAGTATAGCTATCTATCTTGCATATATTTACATACATACATACATATATATGTATGTATACCTGTATATATATAATCTTTTTCCTTCTTTTTCCTCTCCTTTCCCCATCCCAGTTATTCTTTTCTTTTGAGTGCTTTCTTTCCCTTTCATTATCACAATATCTATTGTACATTTTGTATATTATTACTTTCAGGTTTTTTTTTATACTAGGAAGACAATACAATATTTACAAATGTGAGTTTGATTTATTTCACTTATGAATATGGGAGTGTTGGATATTTTGCTCAGCAAAATTAACTAAGACAAGCTATTTTCTTCAGGGTGTTGTTTTGTTTTTGTTTTAATCATGAGTGGGTGTTAGATTATGCCAAAAACTCTTTTGTCTTCTCTTGATATGATGATGTGACTTTGGCCCTTCCTCTGTTTATGTACTGTATTGCATATAATAATCTGTGACATAGGACCATCCTTTCATCCCTGGAATGAAGCCTACTTGGTCATGGTCTTTGTGATAATTTGTTGCATTTTATTTGCCAATATCTTTTTGAGTATTTTTGCATCTATGTTCCTTAAAGATTTTGGCCTATAGTTTTTTCATTTGGGTCTTTGTCTGGTTTTGGAGACTGAGTGATCCTGGCTTACAGGAAGGAGTTTGGGAGTCCTCCTCTCCTTTCAATTTCATTGAAGAGCATGAGGTATATTGGCATTAGATCCTCCCTGAAGCTCTTGTAGAATTTATTGGTGAATCTATTAAGTCCTGGGCTTTTCTTGGTAGGTTTTTATTTTTACTTTTTAATTTTTTTTTGGTACCAGGAATCAAACTCAGGGCCTCCCACTTGCCAGGCAGACACTGTGACACTGTGCTGCATCCTCGGCCCTGTAGGTTTTTATTATTGCTTCAATTTCATTCCCTGTTCCTGGACTGTTCAGAGTCCTTACGTCTTCTTGGTTGTTTCTGTCATTCGTATGTGTCTGGGAGCCTGTCTATTCCTTCAAGACTCTCCAGTTTATTGCAGTACATTTTTTCATAGCAGTTGCTAATCTTCTAGGTTTTGGTGGTGCGCATTGGAACTTTACCTTTTCATTTATAATTGCATTGATGTTGCACTTTCTTTCCTTATTTGGTAAGTTCAGCTAAGGGTTTGTTGATTTTGTTTATTCTTTCAAAGAACCAACTCTTTGATTTTTTAAATGAAAATTTAAAACACAATTTTATAATAAAATAATATGAAAATAACAATACTTAAAATGCTGTGCATCATTATCTTTGAAGGAGTCACTTGGAGTACAAGATATAGACCAAAAAGACTTTCAAAGAAGAAACCAACAGAAAATAACACAAAACTCTTTTCAGTGAAATAAGACCACAAATGAAACTACACTATAAATGAAACAAATTAACATGCATATATTAAAATATTTTTGAAACATAGGGATATGTAATTTAGGAAAGTATTTCTATCTGTATCTATCTGTCTCACCTTAGATTGTGAGTAACTTGCTCTGCTAGTGCTCCATAAGACAAGCAAACGTTTCTAACACATTTTAATGTGATAAAAGAGCAGTGTCTTGCAATATGAGTGGTGTCTCATCTCAGATGTCACATGATCACAGCTGCCTCCTCTCCCCACTCCTTTCTGTCTCTTGGATTGTGGGTGCTCGTCTCGCAACAGCAGTAGGTTATGGAGGAGATCTCCTCCACACAAGAAGAGGACAAAAGGTACAGGAATCCCTCACATCAGATGAGATTAGACAGAGGTGTAAAGTTTGGGAAACAATGCAAAATTTTATAGAAAGGCACCACTCAAAGGAGCCTATAGTAGTTCAAGTGTTGAATCTGCTTAATGACAATTTAAAGTCATCTTTTCATGAAATCTTCGAAAAGAGGTCAAAGCAAGATTCATTGGTTAGGTTCCTTTTTAAAGTTTTAAAGTTGCATGAAAAGAAAAAGATTCCATTGGGCCAAAAATAGTGATTCTGTTAGTGATAGTGAAAGCTGACCTACATGATAATCTCTCTCTCTCTCTCTTTCTGTGTGTGTGTCTCTCTCTCTCTGTCTCTGTCTGTCTGTCTGTCTCTCTCTCTCTCTCTCTTGACAGAGCCTTACTCAATAGTTCAGGCTGACCTTGAACTCACTTTGTAGCCCAGGCTGGCCTTGAGCTCACTGCCATCCTCCTGCCTCAGCCTCCCAAATGCTGGGATTACAGGCGTGTGCCTCCACACCCAGCAAATTCTCCTATCTCATCTTGATGCCAGGTACAAAGATTTTTAAAGTAAGTGCAGGTTAATGTGCCTAATTTTCTTTATATTTTGTATTTATTATTTTGTATTATATTACAGAATTATAATTATTTTTAAATGAGTATTTTTGGGATATTTCTTAAGGGGAAATTTGTCTTCATATAGAAGTGCTTTAACTCTTTCAGAAAGACACTTGGTAGAAGAATATTAGATTAAATGGAATTTCTATTTTTAGTTTTTTGAGAGATCCCCACACTGATTTCCACAGTACTTCTGCTAGTTTGCATTCCTAGAATGTAGAGGAGTCCTTTCTTTTTCCCACATCCTCACCAGCATTTGTCATTGTTAGTTTTTTTTTTTTTATGATAGTCATTCTTTCTGGGGTAAGATGATATCTCAGTGGGGTTTTAATTTCCATTTCTTTGATGGGCAGTGGTAGCATTTTTCCATGTATTTATTGGCCATTTGTATTACTTCTTCTGAGAAGGGTCTGTTCATTTCAGTTGTCCATTTTTTTAACTGGGTTTTTTATTTGGGAGGAGTCTAACTTTTTGAGGTTTTTAAAATATATTCTTGATGTTAGTCCTCTGTCCCAGGAGTAGATAGCACAGTGGTCTTCCCATTCAGTAGGCTGTCTCTCCACTCTTTTGGTTGTTTCCTTTGCTGTGCAGAACCTTTTTAATTTGATGTAACCTCATTTGTTGATTCATAGTCATAACTTCTTTGTATTATCTTTTTTTAACACTAGTTAACATATTACATATTGTTATTTTAAAAATAGTTGTTCAGATCACAAGATTTAGGTATGAAAAAAATGATCAAACAAACAATGAAAATACAAACTGTTCTTTTTGATGAACTGACGGAGATTAGTAGTACACTTACCTATCTTGTATAAATATACACATGTATATATATATACATACATACATATAATATTTTCCCTCTTTCTTTTATCCTTTCCCCTATCCCAGTTGTTCTTTCTTTTCGAGCACATTCTTTCCCGTTCATTTTCACAATATCTGTTGTAAATTTTGGATCTTATTTATGCTCTCACTTTTTTTTTGCACTAAGGAGACAATATGATATTTACACATGGGAGTCTGATTTATTTCACTTACGAGTATGGTCTCAAGTTGCATCCATTTCCTTGTAAAAGCCTCAAGTTTATCCTTCTTTATGGCTGAGTAATACTTCATTGTATAGAAATACTACATCTTTTTTATCCATTTCGTGGTTGATGGGCACTTGAGATGTTTCCGAGATTTAGCTATTGCAAATCATGCTGCTATAAACATGAGTGCACATGTATCACTGTGGTATGATGTTTTCAATTCTTCTGGGAAAATACCCAGAAGGGGAATAGTTGGATTGAATGGGACCTCAATCCTAGTTTTTTGAGGAAGCTCCACACTTATTTCCACACTGGATGCACCAGTCTACACTCCCACCAACAGTGGAGAAAAGTTCCTTTTTTCCCTCAGCCCTGCCACTATTTGTTACTGGTTTATTTCAGCCATTTTTTCTGTAGTGAGATGGAATTTCAGTGTTGTTTTAACTTGCATTTCTCAAATGACCAGTGATGTTGAACATTTCTTCACATATTTATTTGCTATGTGTATTTCTTCATCCGAGAAGTGCATGTTCATCTCTGATACCCATTTTTGGATTGGGTCTTTGAATTTGGGGGCCTGATTTTTTTCAATTCTTTATATGTTCTAGATAGAAGTCCTTTGAGGGACAGTTGACTAAATTTTTTTCACATTCTGTGTGTTTTCTCTTCACTCTGTTGGTGATTTCTCTTGTTGTACAAAAGCTTTTTAATAAGATGAGGTCCCTGTTTTTGATTCTTTGAAGTATTTCCCCTGGAGTTTGCATTTGGTTCATGAACTCTTTGCCTACTCTTATGTCTTCAAGATTTCTATCTAATTTGTCTTCTAGTAGATTCAGTGTTTCTGTTTTAATATTTATATCTTTGATACATTTTGACACTAGTTTGGTGCATGATGATAGACATGGGTTTAGTTTTAGTTTTTGGCATGTGGAAAGCCAATTTTTCCAGCACCATTTATTTATTTATTTATTTGTCTTTTTGAGACAGGGTCTCACCATACAGTTCAGGCTGGCCTTGGTCTCACTTTGTAGCCCAGGTTGGTCTTGAACTTGCAATCATCCTCCTGCCTCAGCCTCCCGAGTGCTAGGATTAGAGAAGTGAGCCACCATGTCTGGCTTCCAGCACCATTTATTAAAGAGGCTATCCTTCTTACAGTGAACATGTTTGGTCTCTTTGTCAAAGATAGGGTGACTGAGGGGCTTGGTAGTTATGTCTGCATCTTCTAGTCTGTACCACTGATCCTCAGATCTGTTTTTTTGTTTTTTGTTTTGTTTTTTGTTTTGCCAGTACCATGTTGATTTTATTATAGTAGTTCTGTAGTAAAATTTGAAGTCAGGGATTGTGATGCCTCCTGCCTTGCCTTTGTTGACCAGGATTGCCTTTGCTATTCTAAGTCTCTTCTGTTTCCTAATGAGTTTTAGGAATGTTTTCTCTAGATCTGTGAGATAAGCTAATGGCATTTTGATCAGAATTTCATTAAATCTGTCAAACAGTTTCGTGAGTATGACCATTTTCACTATATTGGTTCTTCCTACCCAAGAGCAAGGAATAACTTTCCATTTTCTGATATCACTTTTAATCTCATTTTTTGAGGTACTATAGTTTTCAGTAAATAGATCTTTTACATCCTTTCTTGGATTGATTCCTAAGTATTTCATTTTTGGATGCTATTGTGAAAGGTGTTATTTCCTTAGTTTCTCTCTCAGTGAGTTTGTTGTTTGCTTGCAAGAATATTGATTTTTGAGTGTTGATTTTGTATCCAGAGACACTGCTGAATTTGCTTATTAACTGTGGTAGTATTTTGGGGTCTTCTATACAGAGTATCTTGTCATCTGCAAATAATGATAATTTAATTTCTTCTTTTCTTATCCTTATTCCTTTTATTTCTCTCTCTTGTCTGACTGCTCTGGCTAATATTTCCAGAACTATATTAAATGGGAGTGGTGATAGTGGACATCTTTGTCTTGTTTCTGATTTTAGATTGAAAGCTTTCAGGATCTAGGAAATAGGACTTCTGGGAAGATGGTGGAGCAGTAAGCAGCAGAGAAAACAGCCTCTCTGAGAGTCACCATGCAGATGTTGGAATATAGCATCATGAGGAAAACAAGAAGGACGGAAGTGGGTCCCCTAGACACAGGAACAAGTGCAAATTGAAGCACACAGAGAGAGTGTAAAGAAAAACTTCAAGGAAGATGGCAGTAGCCAGTTTCACCTTTGCACTGAGATGGAACTCACTGTGCAAGAGGAGCTGTTCACACCTGGGGATGCACGGTCATGGTGACAGTGATGGCTGCTGACCCCAGAGGCCTCTACAGAGATACACAGCAGTGGAAGGGAGCAGTGGACATGTAGGACTGCACTGGCTGGTGGTGAGTGCTGAGGACTTAGTCCTCCTGCAGGGAGAATGTTTAGCAGGAAGTCATTTTGTAGATGGGCCAGCTGCACTTAGAGCCCAGAACTGCTGCTGGCTTCATCTAGTAGCTCCCAGCTGGGCATAGACCTGTGGAAATTGCTTGAACTTTGGCAGGCCCAGTGAATCTGGTCTTGGGACAGGCCTGCTGAGATTATTCACTACAGCACCATAAAGCAACTGCTATCTTGCTGGGATAGAGTGGTATGATTTGGGACCCTGTTTCCATAAATTGACTACTAGTGAAACCAGAGAGAATCCTGGAAGTGGACTCTATTTTTCTTTTCCTTTTTCATTGTTTTATCTCTTTCTCCTTCATTGTTTTTATTTGAGTGTGAAAGTGGTTCTTAAATTCTTTGTGGTCAAGATTCCAGAAATCCAACACAAGAATAGAATCCTAAAAGGTGTTAGAAAAAAGAAACAAACCACCGATAAAGGAAAGCCCATCAAAATTACAGCTGACTTCTCAGCACAAACTCTCAAGTCAATGAGAGCTTGGAGTGAAGTCCTCCAAGTTCTAAAGGGAAACAACTTTGAACCCAAATTGATGTACCCTGCAAAACTATCTTTCAAAACTGATAGAGAAATAAGATACTTCCATGACAAAGAACATCTGAGGAAATTTATGACCACCAAACCAGCACTCCAAAATGTTATGAAGAATATTCTAGAAAGAGATAATAAGCTCTACAGCTTCATGAACCCCAACAGAAGGAATCCACTGGGGAAGGCAAACAATTAGGGGGAAGAAAAAAGGAGGGACAACAACAGGAAACTAACATGATAAGGATAAATCAATACATATCAGTTATAACCATCAATGTTAATGTTCTCAATTCATGAATCAAAAGACACAGACTGGCAGAATGTATCAAGAAGTAAGATCCAACAATATGTTGCATACAAGAAACACATTTAATTAAAAAAGAAATTCATAGGCTGAAAGTCAAAAGATGGAAAACAATACTCCATACAACAGGAACCCGGGAAAAAGCAGGGGTAGTTATTCTATTTTCAGACAAAGTGAATTTCAATCCAAGACTGATTAAGAGAGATAAAGAAGGTCACTATATCCTTGTAAAAGGAACAATTCAAGAGGAAGAGATAACAATCATAAATACTATACAACAAATACCAGTGCACCTGTTATGGTTTATACATTGTGTCAACTTGAGAAGTCTAGAAGCTTAATTAAGTAACTCAGCAGCTCTACATCCTGGGGTGTAGAGCATAAGCAGTTACCTGTTCATTGTGTCAATTTGAGAAAGTCAGAAGTTTAACTGAGAGACTCAGCAGGGAGCCAGGGTTCTTACATTGTAAATATTCTCATCCTGTGCAAAGGAAGGCAAGGAGATTTGTGAATGCTACACCCATCCTGGAGTGGAGGGTGTCCTGTGTGCAATATAAGGGAGAAAAAGAGGCTTGCTCTTGTCTCTTTTACTCAGACTGCTTTTCCTTGGCTGCTGCATTGAAGTGTTGCCCCAGTGCCATACCACCCTGCCTTGGAGCCAGCTGATTATGGACTGAGACCTTCACAAACTGTAAGCTAAATAAACCTTTCCTTCCCTAATGTTGGGTGTCAGGTGTTTTGTCTCAGCAATGAATGAAAAGTAACTAAGACAGTACCCAACTACATAAAACAATTACTAACTGATATGAAATATGAAATAAGCCCTAATACAATTGTATTGGGAGGCCTCAGTACCCCACTGTCACCATAAGATAGATCAACTAGACAAAAAATCAATAATGAAATATTAGAACTAAATCAAACTTTTGAACAGATGGATTTAGTGCATGTCTAAAGAGTGTTCCATCCTACAACATCAGAATACATATTCTGCTCAGCTATACATGGGACATTCTCCAAAATAGATCATACACTGGCTCATAGAACATTCTTAAGTAAATGTAAAGTAATTGAAATTATCCCATGCATACTATCAGACCACAGTGCAATGAAATTGGAAGTCCATAACAAAGGAGACCACAAGAAATTCATAATCACCTGGAAATTAAATAGCACCCTACTGAACAACCAATGGGTCACAGATGAAATTAAACAAGGAATTAGACAGTTTTTACAGTTGAATGATACAAAATACTGGAACTTTTGGGACACAGTGAAAGCTGTCTTAAGAAGGAAATTTATAGCAGTAAATACCCATAACAGGAAAACAGAATAAATGCATATAAACAACTTAATGTTTAACCTTAAACTTCTAGAAAAAGAAGAAAAGGCTAAATCAAAAGCTCATACAAGGGTGGAAATTTTAAAGATAAGGGCATAAATTAACACACTGGAGACTAAAAAAAATACAAAGAATCAATGAATCGAAGAGTTGGTTCTTTGAAAGATTAAATAAAATTGACAAACTCCTAGCCAACCTTATCAAAAAAAGGAAAGAAAAGACTCAAATCCACACAATTAGGAGTGAAAAGGATGAAATCACAGCAGACTCTGCAGAAATTCAGAAAATCATCTATAACTACTTTAAAAACTTGCATTCTAATCAAATGGAAAATATAGAGGAAATGGACAGATTCCTAGACACATATGAATTACCAAAGCTGAATCAAGAAGATATAAAAATCCTAAATGACTCAATTTCAAGGAATGAAGTTGAAGATGTAATTAAAAACTTATCAACAAAGAAAAGACCAGGCCATGACGGATTCACTGCTGAATTCTAAATTTAGAGAAGACCTAACACCACTACTTTTCAAACTCTTTAATGAAATTGCAGGGGAAGCAACACTTCCAAATTCATTCCTGGAGGCAAGCATTACCCTGATACTAAAACCAGAGAAGGACCTAGTTAAGAAAGAGAATTACAGGTCAATCTCCCGAATGAGCATTGATGCAGAAATCCTCAATAAGATACTGGCAAACAGACTACAGCAAATTGTCAAGAAAATTGTACTCTATGATCAAGTGAGACTGATCCCAGGGATGCAGGGATCATTCAACATATGTAAATCCATAAATGTAATATACCATATTAACAGAGCCAAGTTCAAAAGTCATATGATCATCACAATAGATGCAGAAGAAGCTTTTGACAAAATCCAGCACTCATTCATGATAAAAACCCTACAGAAAATTGGAATAGATGGTCTTTATCTCAATCTGATGAAAGCCATCTGTGACAAACCAACAGCCAACATCATAGTAAATGGAAAAAAACTGAAAACTTTATCCCTAAAATCAGGAACAAGACAAGGATGTCCACTGTCTCCACTCTTGTTCAACATAGTCTTGGAAACTTTAGCCAGAGCAATTAGACAAGAGAAAGAAATAAAAAGAATAAAGATAGGAAAGGAATAAGTTAAACTATCATTATTTGCAGATGACATCATACTCTTCTTACAAGACCTCAAAAACCACCAAAAGACTTCTAGATTTAATAAGCAAATTCAGGAACATAGCTGGTTACAAAGTCAACACTCAGAAATTAATAGCCTTCCTGTACATGGATAACAAACTCACTGAGAGAGAAATCAGGGAAACAATACTTTTTGAAATAGCATCCAGAAAATGAAATACCTAGGAATCAATCTAACAAAGGATTTTATAGACCTTTATATTGAAAACTACAGTACTGTGAAAATGGAGATTGAAGCGAATATTAGAAAATTGAGAGCTATCCCATGATCTTGAGTAGGAAGAACCAATATAGTGAAAATGGCCATACTTCCAAAACTATTACACAGATTCAATGCAATCTCAATCAAAATTCCAGTAGCATATCCCACAGAATTAGAGAAAACAATCCTAAAATTCATCTGGAACCAAAGAGACCTGGAATAGCAAGGGCAATTCTAGGCAACAAACACAAGACAGGGGGCATCACAATCCCTGACTTGAAATTATACTATAAAGCTACTGTGATAAAAACAGCATGGTACTGGCAAGAAAAACTGACCCAAAGATCAATGGACCATATTAGAAGTTGCAGAAACAACTCCAGACACACTAAGCCACCTTATCTCTGACAAAGGTGCCAAACACATTCACTGGAAGAAAGATGGCCTCTTTAATAAATGGTGCTGGAAAAGCTGGCTCCACACATGCTGAAGATTAAAACTGGGCCCATATCTTTCACCATGTACTAAGGTAAAATCACAATTAATAAATATCTTAATATTAAAACAGAAGTATTGGGCAGTGGGGGTTGTGGGGAGATCCAGGCCTCACCAGGAAGCAATCCTGGCCAGGAAACCATATCGTTTTCATTGTTTTGTTGGGTTGGGTTTTATTCTCTTTTGTTTTGTTTGATTATGTTAAGTCTGATGGCATGAGCAGCTATTTGAAAGATAACAAGACATATTATGATAGCCATTTTGATTTTACTAGTGGCTTCTTTTGAAGTCCTTTATTGCATTCACTGTTTTGGATTTGCTGTTTCTATTTTATTCCATTCTGTTTGATTTTTACTATGTCCTAAAGTATCTGCAGCTATTTTGAAGACAACAAAAGGCATTATGGTAACTATTGTTGGTTTCATAAGGTTTTGAAGTCCTGTATTACTTATGCTGGTTTATTTTTGATTGGTTTCGTTCTGTTTTATTTTCCTTGGTGTTATTCTCTTTAAAATAAAATTAAAAATTTAAAATAAAACAGAAGCATTAAATCTGCTGGAAGATAGAGTAGGTAAAACTCTTGAAGACATTGGTGTAGGCAAAGACTTTATGAACAAAATTCAATTGCACAGGAACTATCACAAAGAATCAACAACTGGGATCTCACCCTGCTGAAAAGCTTTTGTGTGGCAAGAGAAACCACCAACAGAGTGAAGAGACAACCCACAATGTGAGAGAAAATGTTTGCCAGCTGTATCTCAAAGGATTACTATAGAGAACATATAAAATACTCTTCTTGATTTAGCTTTGTTAATTCATACTTATCTAGGAATATGCCCATTTCTTCTGTATTTTCCAGCCTATGCAAGTAAAGATTTTCAAAGTAGGTATTGATAATCTTTGAATTTCCATAGGATCTGTAGTAATTTCACTCTTTTCCTTCCTCCTTGCATGAATTTGAATTTTTCTTTTCTTGATAAGATTGGCTAGGGGTTTATCAATTGTTTATTCTTTCAAAGAACCAACTCTTTGATGCTTTAACTGTTTGTATTATTTTCTTAGTCTCAATTGCTCTAATTTCTATCTGATCTGTATAATTTTCTCCCTTCTATGAGCTTTGGTCTTGACTTGCTCTTCATTTTCTAGCAGCTTCAGGTACAGCATTGGGTTGTTTATTTGTGCTTGTTCTGTTTTCCTGATGTGAAAATTCATTGCTAAATATTCCCTTTTAGGAGTACTTTCATTGCATCCCACAGGTTCCAGTATGTTGCACCTGCATTTTTATTTAATTTTAGATATTTTTTAATTTCTGCTTTAATTTCACCTGTGATCCATTGGTTGTTAAGTGTGGTGTTATTTAATTTCCATGTGTTTATGTAGTTTTTGCAGTTTCTTTTGCCATTGATTTCCAGTTTCAATGCACTATGATCAAAAAATATGCCTGGGATCATTTCAATTCTTTTGCATTTACTTAAGCACTTTCCATGGGCTAATATATGGTTTATTTTAGAGAACATCCCATGTACAACTGAGAAGAATGTGTATTCTGATGTTGTTGGATGGAACACTCTCTAAACATCTAGTAAGTGCATTTTTTCACAGGTTTGGTTCATATCTGCTATTTTTTTTGCTGACTTTTTGTTTTATTTTATCTCTTTGTGACAGTGGAGTATTAAGGTCTTGCATTATAATTGTGTTGTTGCATATTTGATTTTTCATATCTTTTAATAGTTATCTTATATAGTTGGGTGCTCCTGTATTTGATGTATATATATTTATGATTGCTATCTCTTCCTCTTGAATTTTCCCCTAACAAATATGTAGTGACATTCTTTATCTCTTTTTATTTTTCTAATTTTAAAGAGAATAAAACAGAATAAAACCAATCAAAACAAAACAGTGTAAGAGATACAGGACTTCAAAATCTTACAAAATCAACAATAGTCACCATGATGCCTTTTGATGTCTTCAAAATAGTTGCAGACAACTTTGGACATGGTAAAAATCAAACAGAACAGAATAGAATAGAAACAACAAAAAACAAAACAATGAATGCAAGAAAGGATTTCAAACCAAGCCAATAGTAAATCCAAAATTGCTACCATAATATATCTTGCTATCCTTGAAACAGCTTCTCCTGTCATCAGATTTAACATAATTAAACAACACAAATAACAACAAAACCCAATCCAACAAAACAATGGAAACGATATAGGACCTCAAAACAAGACCATAGGGAATCAACAATAGTTACAACCCTCAGAAGGAGATGCCCACAGATGCCACACTGTGTACCAGTATCCTCTGAACCTATGATCAAACCACTGGCCCTAGACCTGCAATGTTAGTGAAACGCCAATGCACCACAGGCATCCAATTGCATTTCACCTTGATAGCTGTCATCACAGCCTGTGTTTCTCTGGATAAGCAGGTCACTTACAGGGCAGGGGGTGTTGGTACTTCTTGTTTGCTAGCCTGTGTGCCAGAAGGGCCTGGGGTCTGGCATAGCACTGGTTCCCAGACAGAGCTTGTATGCTGGTGCAGTCATTGTTCTCTCTATATCTCTTGATCATTTTTGGTTTGAAGTTCACATTTTCTGCAAACAGAATAGCTACCTCTGCCTTTTTTCTGGATCCCTGTGTGGCATGGCATATTGTTTTCCATCCTTTGACTTTCAGTCTATGAATTTCTTTTTTCAGTTAGATGTGTTTCTTGTAGATAGCATATTGTTGGATCTCGTTTCTTGATGTATTTCTGCAAATCTGTTTCTTTTAATTGGTGAATTGAGGCCATTTATATTGATGATTATAACTGTGTATTGGCTTATCTTTGTCATGTTACTTTCCTGTTGTTAGCTACCTTCTTTTCCCCTTTGTTTAACTGCTTGCCCTGCCTGATGGTCTCTTTCTGTTGTTGTTCTGGGAACTGTGGTCATTTTTATCTCTATCTATAATATCTTTCAGTACTCTTTCTAGGCTCATTTTGGTGGACATGAATTTATTCAGTTGTTCTCTGTCATGGAAGTATCTTATTTTTCCATTAAGATTGAAAGATAGTTTTGTAGGGTACATCAATTTGGGTTGAAAGTTGTTTTGTTTCAGAGGTTGAAATACTTCACTCCAAACTCATCTTAACTTGAGGGTTGATGTTGAGAAGTTGACTGTGATTCTAATGGGTTTTCCTTTATAGGTGAACTGTTCCTTTTCTCTCTGTCTTTCCTTTTTTTTTTTTTTTTCAGCACCAGAAATTGAACTCACAACCTTGTGCCTGCCAGACAGGTGCTTAAGCCACTGAGCCAAATTCCCAGCCCTAGTTTTTTGAGGCAGGGTTGCACTATGTAGCTCAGGCCAGCCTTACACTTGTGTGGTAGCCCAGGCCGGCCTCGAACTCACAACGCTCCTCCTACCTCAGCCTCCTGAGTGCTAAGATTAAAGGTGTGCACCACCACATCTAGCTGGTGAACTGTTTCTTTTCTGTAATAGCTTTTAGTATTTTGTTTTTATCCTGAATGTCTGAGATTTTGATTATTGTATATCTGGGTGTAGATTTCTTTTGGTTATGTCTGTTCAGAGTTCTATATTCCTCACTTATTTGTGTATCAGATTCTTTTTCCATGCTTGGGAAATTTTCTGCTATTTCTTCTGCAAATAGTTTTTTTCTCTTGTAATGTCATTTGCATTGGCTCCTGTGTTTCCATTGACACTTATCATTCTTGTATTGTTTTTCTTTTCATCAGTTTCAAGCTGTTAAATTGTTATTTTATGGTTCCTTGTTATTTCTAAGAGTTCTTTCCTTTTCTGATTGCTAGCCATAATCCTGTGTTCAAGGTTTGAAAGTCTATTTTTGGTTTCATTCAAGCATTTTTTGCCAGCTTTCAATGGAACCTTTAATTTCCTGGATATTTCTTTGAATTTGTTCCATGTATTCTATTTTTTTCCTATATTGTTCATTCAAGGTTTCCATAATTTTCTCATGCTCCTGTACTTTTTTTTAATCTACGTCTTCTCTAGTTATGCTGAGCAACTCCATTAAGGTTGTCACTTTTTTCTTTACCTGGGAGATTATTTTTCCATAGCCTCATGGATTTGTTTCTTTACTTCACTCGCTATCTTTTCATAAATTTCAGATGTGTGACTTCCAATGTCCTCTATTTCAATGTGTCCTGTACTTGTTCCAGATAGGCTGGGGGTTTGAGGTTGCATTTTGCATTTTTGTTTTATCATTTTCACTTCTTGGTTAATATTTTGGGCTTTTCAATCCTGCTAGTCTCAACTGTCCATTGTGTATCTTAATTTCCTACTGTGTGGCTGATGTTCACCCAGTTGCTGGGTTCTACAGTGTAGGGGAGGGCCAGTCACCTGAATTCCTTTTGTGGGGCCAATTGAGTGAGTCCTATATTCTTCTTAGGCTGACTAGTCTAGGAGTATTGCACCAGCCCTTGGCTCTTATTTTTACGGTGGCTTGAGACTATTTCAGGCCACCAGTCCCACCTGTCCATGCTGTGTGCTCAACCAGGACCCTACTGTGTCACTGGGGTCTCCCAGGCTCAGCCAGAATCCTCTGGGTGGAGGGAGGCCTCACCAGCACTCTTGCCAGTCCACACTGGGTTCTCTGTGTTGAAGAAGGGCCCACTGCACTTTCACCAGCCCACCAATGTCCTTCAGGTTGGGGGAGGGTTCACCAAGGATCCTCCTAACCTACTCAGATCCTCCACTTGTGGAGGGGACTCACCATGCTCTTGCCAGCCCACCAAGGTCCTCCACATGGGGGGAGTGTGTACTGAGGCTCCCACCAGCCCATTGATGTAGTGCGGGTGGTGGAAGGGGTGGCTGATGTTCCCATGGGCTGAGGTCATCCAGGGGAGGGGGAGGGGAGGCTGATGCCCCTGTCCACTGCTGAGGTTGTCCAGCTGTGTCTGTATTATTTTTTTAATTTCTCCTCTGATCTTTATGATTTCCATCCTCATAGTAGGCTTCGGTTTGGATTGTTCTTGTTTTTCTAGTGTCTTGAAGGGTATCATTAGGTTATTTGCTTGAACTTGATTTATTTTTCTAATGTTAGCATTTACAAAAATGAACTTCTCTTGTGCTGGGGATTTAGTTCAGTGGCTGGAGTAATTGCCTGATAAGCATGAAGTCGTGAGTTTGATCCCTGGTACCAAATAAATAAATAAATAAACTTCTCTCTTGGACCTGCTTTCATTGTGTTTTATATGCTCTAGTGTGTTGCAATGGCAATATCATTAGATTCTATGAATTATTTAATTTGTTCTTTCCATTAAGTGTTCACATATTTAATGTCCAGGTGTTTGTAAAATTTTTGTGGCTTCTTTTGCAACTGATTCCTAGTTTCAGTATGCTATGATCTGATAGTATACATGGAATGATTTTAATTATTTTTATTTTTTAACCAAGTTTAATGGATTAATATTCATTCTATTCTAGAGAAAATTTTATGTGGTTTTGAGAAGAAGGTTCAGTTGTAGTAAGGTAGAATATTCTGTATATATCTATTAAGTCAATTTATTTGGAGGTGTGATTCAGTTCTAATATTTGTTGATTTTTTGTTTAGTGATCTAGTTGCAAAAATGGTGTATTGAGGCCACCCACTATGATTGTGTTGGTGTTTATTTGATCTTTTATGACTAGTAGTGTTTTATGAAACTAGGTCCACTAAAATCTCTACATGTACAGTAAAACCTTGGTTTCCAAGGTTTTATATTCTACTCCTTACTTTGGACAACTGAAATGAATAGACACTTCTCAGAAGTAGCAGTACAAATGATCAATAAATACATGAAAAAATGCTCATCATCACTGTCCATCAGAGAAATGCAAATTAAAACTACACTGAGATGGCATCTTACCCCAGTAATCCTTACTTTGGATTCTACACGTAATCCAAAGTACTTGTATATCAAAGCAGTGAGAGAGAGAGAGAGAGAGAGAGAGAGAGAGAGAGAGAGAGAGAGAACTAGCTGCAGTCATGTGACATTTGGCATGATATACTACTTGTATTGCAAAACATCATTCATATATCAAGTTAAAATTTCTTAGAACTGTTTGCTTATCTCGTATAATACAGACTAACTTACTCATAATCCAAGGATTGACTGTATATTTACAATTCTTACCTCTTCCTGTTGGATTGTCCCTTAATGAATATATAATAATATGTTGCCTCTTCTGATGAGTTTCACTTGAAGTTTACTTTGAGAATAAAATTGCTACCTCTTTCTGCTTTTGGAGTGCTGGAACATCATTTTCCCTCCTTTGATTTTTAGTCTTTGGATTTATTTTTGAATTAGGTGAGTGTCCTGAATGAAATCAGTTCTGATTTTTATCTGGTCCACCAATCTGTGTCTTTTACTTGGGGGGCTGAGGCCATGTAGATTGAGAGTTATTAGTGAAAGGTATTGACTTATTCCTGTCATTGCATTCTGTTCCTGTTGTTGATTCCATTTTTCCTTTATTTATTTATTTTTTTAACTAAAGAAGTCCCTTTTTCTGTCCTCATCGTGGTCCAGAAAGTTTATATTTGTAATCCCATGGAAACATTATCGGAATGCTGGTGAGTTAATTCCAATCTACCCCCACAGTGAAAATAAAGACACTAGGGCATATTTATAGTTAAGGACAAGCAAGGGGTCCTGATTCTTGTCCAGATGGGGGTTCATGGAACAAAGGCCTCAACCCAGAGCCTAAACCAGATTTTATTAATTCATGAAGAAGGGAGTGGCTAGAGGATGAGAGACTGGGAGAATGACCCCCCACTGAGGTATTAATCTGTCACATAAGCTAAACGCTTATGGCATTACACGAGTACTGTGAATTGAGCTAGCTAGGAGGCCAGAACGCATCTCTGCAATATGTAGAGAGAAGAATATGCAGAAACACCAATCTGCAAAACACAATTCAGGTAGTGTTTAATGTTTAGAAGGCTGGTGCTTCAGTTCTGATGTGTGAGCCTTTTCTGCCCCGGGAAGTCACAGCCTTTTATCTCGAGGCTTGAACCCAGCTGACAGCCCTGGAGCATTGCTTGTATGTCCCACTGAGCTCAACCGTTTAGGGAGACACCGAGGCAGGGAAACAGCAACTGCCTTCTGGCTTCAAAGATTATGCATCAGGACGTCAGCCAACTCTATTTACATTGCTCAGAGCCAATTGAAGGGGAAAGGAAACAGTTTAGCTAGCTCTGTATGTATCAGTACACGGAGATAGGGCCAGGTTTAGCCAAAATGGAGGTAATGTATTCAAGGAAAGCTGTCCAGGTGGTCTTCTACATTTAACTGTTCACCTTGTATTTATTCCAACTGACTTTTTGGTTTTGTTGGTTATGTTGTTTCTGTTTCAAGTACTCTTGAGTATCTTGGGGAGTGCTTGCTTGCTGTTCCAGAATCTCTTAAGATATTGTTTGTTGTGAAATATCTTTATTTCTTCACCAAATTTTATACAAAGTTTTGCAGGAGATACTATTATTGGTCAGAAGTTGTTTTCTTTTAGGGCTTATAGTACTTCACTCCAAGCTCTCCCGGTCTTTAAAGTTTGTATTGAAAAATGTGCTGTAATCCTAATGAGTTTACCTTTATAAGTGATTTTTGGTTTCCTCTGACAGCTTTTTAAATTCTGTCTTTGTGTTGGACTTCAGGGATTTTGACTATGATGGGTTGTGAAGAGCTTCTCTTTTCATTGTAGTTATCTGATAGTCTATAAACTTTTGCTTACATGTATGTTGAGTTCTTTCCCCATACTTGGTAAATTTTCTTCTATGATTTCTGTGAACAGATGTTTTATTTCAGTTATGCCATCCTCTAATTTCCCTCTAATTCTGATTAGCTTTATGTTGGTCTTCTTAGCATCATCTAGTAGCAGTTGGATGAATTTTTCTTGCTCTCATATTGTTTTTAAGGTTTTTCTCAGTAAATCATCATGTATTTCCATTTTGCCCTTGATTTCCAAAACCCTATCTTTACGTTTGATCATTTCTGCTGTTTATGAATTCAATAGATTTTTTATCTCTGGGATTTTTATGTGGCATCCTTTTGTGGATTCTATTTCTTTGGCAAATTTGTCATTCACATTTTGAGCCATTGTGGTCAGCTCTTTGAATTTTTTATTTCCCCTCTATCTTTTTTGAAAATTACCAAGTATATCTGCTTCTTTTTTAATCATTGTCTTAGTTACACTTCTCTCATTGCTGAGACAAAATACTCAATGACCAAAGTTAAGGGAGGAAAAGTTTAACTCACAGTTTGTAGAGATTTTAGTCCGTAGTCGGCTGGCTCTAAGGCAGGCTGGCACATGGCAGAGGCATAACTGTTCATGGTGGCAGAAGACAGCAAAAGCAACAGTGAACCTTAGCAACATCTTTCTACCCCTTTTATACTGTGTCTAGGCTAGGGCGGCTAGGGCAGTGCCAAATCCATCAGTAGACTGATTTAGTAATCATACACCCTTAGTCCCAGCATCATGCACTCTAGATTTGGCCATTTCTGAAAAAGCCCTATGACTGAAAGGCTTTGGGGGTCATCTAGGCACAAATCATATCAATCATTTTGGTTGGTTTGTTTGGTACTGGGGATCAAACTCACAACCTTGCGCCTGTCAGTCCGGTGCTTCTGCCAGAGTTAATCCCTGGCCCATATCAATCATTTTGTATAGCTCAGTTATCTGATATTTTCTCTCCTCTCCATTGGTGTCCCTTAGGTTTGCTTTGAGAGACTTAAGATTATTTGAAGGCATTTTTGTTGCTTTGTTTTTTCATGTTCTTTCGTGTGTGTGTGTGTGTGTGTGTGTGTGCACACCGAGTGTTGAGGTCAAACCCTGAAGTGACTTAAGCGGGATAAGTAACAGGCGCATCCATGTCTCCCATCCACAGGCTTTTCTTGCCTGATATACGGCCAAAAAGTCATTCACCGTCTTTGAGCCCACAGCCGTCCCTCCGTCTCAGCCCTGCCCACAGCGCCTGTCAGGCCGTCCTCTCCTCTCCGCACAGTCCTGTTGGTTGCTGGTGTTGCAGCCTGTTGTTTATACAACACGAGTGCATGGCGATTCAGTCTTGCCTTGTTGGGCCTTCAGCTTCATTGGATTTGTTTCACTTGCCATGCCTAAGAGGGAGGTCAGAGGGTTTATGAGGCTATTCAATCAGCCAGGCCTTCACAGAATGGCCACTCCCTCCATCTGTCCCATTCTCCCCCAGGACAGCATGCACAGACTGATCAAAAGAGATGAGAAAGGTCATTACATACTTGCTAAGGGAAAACTCCAAGAAACAGAGATGCCAATCATGAATATACATGCAGCAAATACCAGTGCACACAGCTACATGAAACAAATATTAACAGACATGAAAAATCAAATAATCACTAACACAGTTGTGATGGGAGACCTTAATAGCCCACTCTCACAATTAGACACATCGATTAGACACAAGATCAATAAGGAAATATCATAATTAAACCAAACTTGTGAACAAATGGACTTAGTAGATGTCTACAGAGTGTTTTATCCCAAAAATCTGAATACACATTCTTCTCAGCTGCACATGGGACGTTTTCCAAAACAGACCACATATTAGCCCATAAAACTTGCTTAAGTAAATGCTGAGGAAGTGAAATCGTGCCATGCATATTATCTGAGCATAGTGCAATGAAATTGGAAATCAACAACAAAAGAAACTATAAAAACTACATAAACACTCTCTTAAATAACCAATGGGTCACAGAGGAAATTAAAGGAGAAACTAAATAGTATCTACAATTAAATAATAATGCTGATACAACATACCAGAACTTATGGGATGTAATAAAAGCAGTTCTACAAGGTAAATTTATAGTGATGAATTCTCATGTCAGGAAAACAGAATGAGCTTTACAAATAACCTAATGTTGAACCTCAGACTTCTAGGAAAATAATAACAAATTAAACCCAAAGCTCAGAGGAAAGAGGAAGTTATAAAGAAAAAAGCAGAAATAAATGCAGTTGAGACTAATAAAATAATATAAAGAATCAATGAATCGAAGAGTTGGTTTTTTGAAAGATTAAATAAAATCGATAAACCCCTGACCAATCTCATGAAAAAGAGGAAAGAAAAGACGCAAATTCAAGCAATTAAGGATGAAAGGGGGAAAACCACAACAGGTCCTACAGAAAGCCAAAAGATCATCAATACCTACTTTGAGAGCCTATACTCTATTAAGATGCAAAACACAGAAGAAATGGCCAGATTCCTTGACACATGCGAATTTCCAAAACTGAATCAAGAAGATATAAAAATTCTAAATAACTTGATATCAGTCAATGAAATTGAAATGCAATTAAAAACTTACTAACAAAGAAAAGCCCAGGTCCTGATGGAATCACTGTTGAATTCCATAAGAAGTTTAGAGAAGAACTAATGCTAATAATGCTGAGCCTCTTTAATGAAATTGAAAGAGAAATAATACTTCCAAAATCATTCCTGAAAGCAAGTATTACCCTGATACCAAAATCAGAGAAGGAACTACCAAAAAAGAGAACTACAGGCCAATCTCCCTAATGAATACAAACACAAGAACCCTCAGTAAGGTACTGGCAAGCAAAATGTAGCAAATCCTCAAGAAGATTATACACCATGACCAAACAGGATTCATCCCAGGGATGCAGGGATGGTTCAACACATGTAAATCAGTAAATATACCATAGTAACAGAGCCAAGGACAAAAATCATATGATCATCTGAATAGATGCAGAAAAAGCATTTGACAAAGTCCAATACTTATTCATGATAAAAATTCTATAGATAAATTAAAACAGATGGTCTTTATCTCAATCTGATAAAAATCATCTATGACAAACCAATACCTAGCATCATACTAAATGGTCAAAAACTAAAAACTTTCATTCTACAGTCAAGAAAAAGACAAGGGCGCCCACTGTCACCACTCCTATTCAGTACAGTTCTGGAAACATTAGCCACAACAATCAGACAAGGGCAAGCGATAAAAGGAATAAGGATAGGAAAGGAAGAAGTGAAATTATTATTTGTGGATGACATGATACTCTACAAGTTCCAAAAATTCCATCTAAAGGCTTTTAGACTTAATAACCAAATTCAGTAGCATAGTTGGATACAAAGTCAACACTCAAAAATCAATAACATTCCTGTACACAAATAACAAACTCACTGAGAGAGAATTAGGAAAACCACATCCTTCACAATAGCATCTAAAAAAATGAAATACTTAGGAACCAATATAACAAAGGAAACAAAAGATCTATACATTTAAAATTACAGTACTCTGAAAAAAAGAGATTGAAGAAAATAGTCAGAATATAGAAAGATATCCCTTGCTCTTGGGTAGGAAGAACCAACATAGTGAAAATGACCATACTCCCAAAATCACTATACAGATTTAATACAATCCCACTGAAAATATCATTAGCATACCTCAGAGAACTAGAGAAAACTTTCCTAAAATTCACTTGGATTGAAAAGAGACCTAGAAGAGGCAATTCTGGGCAACAAAGGCAAGTTAGGGCATATCACAATCCCTGACTTGAACTTATACTCCAAAGCTACTGTGATACAATCAGTTAAAAATAGACCAGATGATCAGTGGAACATATTAGAAGTTGCAGATACAACTCCAAACACACTCAGCCACCTTATCTTTGCCAAACATGCCAAACATGTTCATTGGACGAAAGACAGCTTCTTTAATAAATGATGCTGGAAAAAATGGCTTTCCACATGCTGAAGACTAAAACTAAAATTAGCCCCTTCTCTATCACCATGCTAAAGTCAAAGTGAATCAAAGATCTAAATATTGAAACAGAAACACTAAATCTGCTGAAAGAGAAAATAGGGCGAAATCTGGAAGACAAAAGTGTTGGCAGAGACTTTCTGACCAAAATACAGTTTGCACAGGAAATACCACAAAAAATCAACAGCTGGGCTCTCATCTTTTAAAAGACTTTTGCACAACAAAAGAAATCACCAACAGAGTGATAGACAACCCACAGAGTGGGAAAAAATTTTAGCCCATTGTCCCTTAGACAAAGGATTTCTATCTATAAGATATAAAGAATTGAAAAAAATCAGGCCCCCCCCAAATTCAAAGACCCAATGCAAAAATTGGCATCTGAGATGAATACACAATTCTCAGATGAAATACAAATGGCAAATAAATATATGGGGCTGGGGATTTAGCTCAGTGACCTAAGTGCCTGCCTGGCAGGTGCGAGTTTGTGAGTTCGATCTCTGGTACCAAAAAAAAAAAAAAAAAAAAAAAAAAAAAAAAAAAAAAAAAAAAAAAAAAAAAAAAAAAAAAAAAAAAAAAAAAAAAAGAAAAAATGTTCAGCATCATTGGTCACTTGAGAAATGCAAATTACAACAACACTGAGAGTCCATCTCACCCCAGAAAGGACGGCTATCATCAAGAAATCGACCAATAAAAAAATCGTGGAGGGGTTGTGGGGAAAAAGGAACACTTCTCCACTGTTTTTTATTTTTGAAGAGAATAAGACCAAACCAAATGGAACAGAATAGAGCCAATCAAAACAAAACTGTGTACATGGTACAGGACTTCAAAACAAGACAATAGGAAGTCAGCAATGGCTACCGCAATACCTCTTGTTATCTTCAAAGTAGCTGCCTATATCATTAGACATAATAAAATCAAATGAAACAAAATAGAATAATATCAATCAAAACAAAATAATGGAAGCAATATAGGGCTTCAAAACAAGACAATAGGAAACAAACAATAGCTACCATAATATATTTTGTTATCTTTGAAATAGCTGCCCATACCATCTGATATAATTAAATCAAATAACACAAAACAGAATAAAACCAAGTCAAAACCAAAACAATATATGAACCAGGCATGGTGGCACATGCCTGTAACCCCAGCACTCAAGAGGCTGAGGCAGAAAGATTATGGGAAGTTCAAGACTGGCCTAGGCTACAAAGTGAGTTTGAGTTCAGCCTAAACAGCATAGTGAGACCCTGTCTCAAAAAAAAAAAAAAAAAAAAAAAAAAAAAAAAAAAAAAAAAAAAAAAAAAAAAAAAAAAAAAAAAAAAAAAAAAAAAAAAAAAAAAAAAAAAAAAAAAAAAAAAAAAAAAAAAAAAAAAAAAAAAAAAAAAAAAAAAAAAAAAAAAAAAAAAAAAAAAAAAAAAAAAAAA
>RJWM01008364.1:0-73213 GCA_004363535.1 Dasyprocta punctata | reverse complement strand
TAGTTCTGGAAATATTAGCCAGAGTAATTAGACAAGAGAAAGAAATAAAGGGAATAAGGATAGGAAAGGAAGAAGTGAAATTATCATTATTTGCAGATGATATGATACTCTACATAGAAGACCCCCAAAAATCCATTAGAAGACTTTTAGAAGTAATAACTAAATTTAGTAATGTAGCTGGATACAAGGTGAACACTCACAAATCAATAGCATTCCTGTACACAAACAACAAAGTCACTGAGAGAGAAATAAGGGAAGCCTCATCCTTCACTATAACGTCCAAAAAAAATGAAATACTTAGGAATCAACCTAACAAAGGAAGTAAAAGACCTATACAGTGAAAACTACATTACTCTAAAGAAGGAGATCGAAGAAGATTTCAGAAAATGGAAAGATATCCCATGTTCATGGATAGGAAGAACAAACATCGTGAAAATGGTCATTCTCCCAAAATCATTATACAGATTCAATGCAATCCCAGTCAAAATACCACTTGCCTACCTCACAGAGCTAGAGAAAGCATTCCTGAAATTCATCTGGAACCAGAAAAGACCTAGAATAGCAAAGGCAATTGTATCGGGTGATATGCTATGTACCCCCAAGTCCTCACATACTTTTGATGGGGCTAAGTCTGGCGCCTGCTTGTGTGCGGTTTGCTGTACCCGCCCAGGGGTGGAGCCGACATACAGTGTAAGGGAAGGTGAGTCTTCTGCTTCTGCCTCTCTCTCTCTCTTGCCAGCGTGGCTTGCGGCTTGCAGCTTGCAGCTGCCATGAACAGCAGGCCTGCCATGCCACGCTATCTTGGAGCCAACTAATGGATTGAAACCCCCAAGAAACTGTAAGAATAAACCTTTCCTTCCCTAATTTTGGGCGTCAGGTGTTTTGTCTTGGCAATGAGTAAAAAGCAACCAAGACAGCAATTCTGGGCAACAAAGGGAAGGCAGGAGGCATCACAATTCCCGACTTGAAACTATACTACTACAAAGCTACTGTGATAAAATCAGCATGGTACTGGAATCAAAATAGACCTGAAGATCAATGGAATAGATTAGAAGATACAGACACAACTACAAATACACTCAGCCACCTCATCTTTGACAAAGGGGCCAAATATGTACATTGGAAGAAAGACAGCCTCTTTAACAAATGGTGCTGGAGAAATTGGCTTTCTATATGCTGTAAACTAAAACTAGATCCATGCCTATCACTATGCACTAAAATAAAGTCAAAATGGATCAAAGATCTGAATATAAAAACAGAGACACTAAACTTACTAGAATACAGAGTAGGTAAAAATCTCGATGACATAGGAGTAGGCAGAATTCATGAACAAAAATCAGATTGCACGGGAAACACTTTCCAGAATCAACACCTGGGATCTCATCCTACTAAAAAGTTTTTGCATGTCAAAGGAAATCTCCAGCAGAGTGAAAAGAAAACCCACAAACTGGGAAAAATCTTAGTCAATTGTGCATCAGACAAAGGATTTCTATCTAAAACATATAAAGAATTAAAAGAAATCAGTCCCCTAAAATTAAAGGACCCAATCAAAAAATGGGCATCTGAGATGAATACACACTTCTCAGAGAAAGAAATACAAATGGCAAATAAATATATGAAAAAATGTTCAACATCAATGGTCATTCAGGAAATGCAAATTAAAACAACGCTGAGATCCCATCTCACTCCAGAAAGAATGGCCAGGATTAAAAAATCAACCAACAGCAAATGCTGGAGGGGCTGTGGGGTAAAAGGAACTCTTCTCTACTGTTGGTGGGAGTGTAGACTGGTGCAGCCACTGTGGAAGTCGGTGTGCAGATTCCTCAAGCAGCTAGGATTAGAGATCCCATTCAACCCAGCTATCCCACTTCTGAGCATTTTCCCAGAAGAATTGAAAACATCATACCACAGTTATATCTGTGCACCCATGTTTATAGCAGCCCAGTTTGTAATAACCAGATCTTGGAAACAACCCAAGTGCCCATCAATCAAAGAATGGATAAAAAAGATGTGGTATTTTTATACAATGGAGTACTACTCAGCTATTAAGAGAAATTTCATTGAGACTTTTTTAAGTAAATGGTCACGACTTGAGACCATACTCGTAAGTGAGATAAGTCAAACTCACGTGTGTAAATACCGTATTGTCTCCCTAGTGTAAGAAATGGAAAAGTATATATGATCCAAAATCTATAATAAATACTATGTAAGGGTAAAGAACAGCTCAAAGAGCAGGGGTAACTGGGAAGGGAAAAGGCGGAAAGAGAAAAGGGAAGAGGAAAAGATATAAACCTGTATATATGTATATGTAAGATAACTAAAATGAACACACTGTTGAATCTATTCATTATTGAGAAAGAACAATTAATACTCATATGATTAGATTAATTTTACATGTCTATATCTGTTAATGTAAGTAACCATTTTAAAGATAACGATACACAACATTGCAATCATTGTCAAGTTTCTATCATCCGATTTTGTAAACCTGCAATGTTACTGTTGTGTATTTACTCTAGTCATTTGTTTGTCTCTTTTGCTTGTTGTCTTTCTTTTATATGTCTCTTTTTCTGTTTTTTTCCTCGCTAAAATAAAAAAAACTGCTCAAACAGCAAAGTAATTGGGAAGAGAAAAGAGAGAAAGAGGGAAGGGAAAAGAAAAAGATATAAATCTTTATATATATACATATACATATATATATATATATATGTAAGGTAACTAAAACCAACATACTGCTGAATGTATTAATTATTGAGAAAGAACAATTAATACTCATATGATTGGATCAATTTTACATGTCTATATCTGTTAATGTGAATAACCATTTTGAAGATAACGATTTGCAATATTGCAACCATTGTCAAGTTTCTATCATCCTGTTTTGTAAACCTATAATGTTACTTTTGGGCATTTACTCTAGTCGTTTGTCTCTTTTGCTTTTTGTTGTTCTTAAATGTGTCTTTTTTTCTCTCTTAAATAAAAATACACAAATAAATAAATAAATAAATAAATAAACAAGTAAAAGATAAAATCATTCCATTTGATTTCACTTGCTACAGAATTATAGCATCTCAATATAAGTAGTTGATGATTTTAGATATGACAGTTTGTTTAAAATTCATAGAAGTGCCTGGTGTAGTAGTGCTCACCTGTAATCCCAGCACTCAGAAGCCTGAGGCAAAGGAATGCCACTTAGTTTCAGTTCAGTCTGGGCTACCTAGTGAGTTCGAGGCCTGTATCTACTACATAGCAAGACTCTATCTCAAAAGAAAAACTCATAGAGATTGTAACAAATCATCATTCTAAAATCTTTTGCAAACCTCATTTTTATATTAGTCTTTCTTTTATATTCAGATAAATCCATTTCAAGACCTCTTCCTCTCATAGAAAGGATCTTGTAGTTTGGCTTTATTATCACAATGGTTCTAAAATTTGTTATGAGCCAGGCGTGCTGGCGCACGCCTTTAATAACAGCACTCTGGAGACTGAGGCAGGGGGATCATTATGAGTTTGAGACCAGCCTGGGCTAAAAGTGAGTTCAAGGCCAGCCTGAACTGCATAGTGAGACTGTCACAAAAATAGGGTTGGGGATTTAGCTCAGTGGCATAAGCACTTGCCTGGCAGGCGTGAGGTTGTGAGTTTGATCCCCAGTACCAAAAATAAATAAATAAATAAATAAATAGATAAATAATTTTCAAAAAATTTTTATGAAGCATTACTGCCTGCAGGATTTAGTAAGACTCTGGTTAGAGCCAGGGAATCTAAATTTCAAAAACTTCTTCAAAACATGCTATGGCAGATAAACCTGAAACATTTTGAAGACTGAGGATATAATGACAAGCCAACAATTCTTGAAATTCTAGTCTTCTTTCCTAAATATAGCCATGAAATATGTAGTTTTTCCAGTTGAAGAAATCTGTATCTTAGAAGACTTGCCTCATCACTTCCATTCATAGTGGGGCATAGTTGACATGATTCTGAGAAGCTCAAAGTCCCATTTTAGAAGAGTAAAATTGTCCTTAAAACTAATAAAATAAAAAAGTGAAGAATTTCAGACCTTAGCCAACTCACCACACATTTATTTTGACAAATTCTGCTGAAAAAAAAAGAAAACAAAGTTGACACTATACGTAATATAAGTGAGATATTGTGATTTCTGGTTTTAATCATTGAACTTTTGAAAAATAAATATTCATCCCTCAGATCTTTACAATCATAGTCATTATACTGAAGTTTTATCAAGGTGAATGTAGCCTATAATTTCTCCTATGCTAGAAGTACTATAAGAAAAAAATGTCCCTGGTTTGAAATTGAACCAAACCTTCTTTCAATGTATTAACTATGTTGTGCATAGAAACAGTAATAGCTGGAAACATTTATGAAGTAGTTATTATGAGTGGGGCACCATGCCAAACAAAGAATGTTATCAGTTTCCTGGCAGGAAGTTGGTGCCACACCCACAGCGAAGAGTCAGTGAAACTAATATATGGGAAGAGTTAAGGAAAACCAACCAAAGATAATGAAAGAGTGCATTGCTAGTAAAAGAGGCCATGAAGAGCGGCTAGATCTGAAGACTCCAGAGGAGGCAGCCACTGGCACAACAAGAAAACCTATAGCTTTACAGTAATTGAAATATTTGGGGAAAGAAAACAGACATGGCCTAATTTTGACCTAAGAGAGAGGACCAGGAAAGAAATACCCTTATCTCTTGTTGATATCTTACTCTGCCAGAGAACAAGAGGGCCTAATTGTTGCAGTCCATTGAGATTAGCCCGCAAAAGCACAGAAGTCAATGGAGAAGGAAAAAGAATGGATCTGGAGGGACAAATGAAGAATACCTAGCACAGTGACTCACAAGAAAGCCTCTCCTCCCTTGAATCAGGACATGGAAATGTGCATACTCCTGAGGAAATAGCAAAGAGTTTATTTGGAAGACATTTTATAGAATACAAGGTCTACCACTATTAAATAATATTTTCTTTCACTGCCATTTCTTGTCCAAAAATATCAATTACTTTAAAGCAACAGGGATTTTTCTGCTTTCTTACTCTACTGGCTTTGACTGATGCTTTTTTGTTTGAAGACATTGCTTGTTAACTTTATCAAATTATTTTTCAGGACTAGCATAACATCTATGACAAAATGAACTAGGCTTGAATAATATGCACTCCCAAAGTTACTGTTGTTCAAATTGCAAATTGGCTTTCTACTCTCTCAGGGTTAGTCATATCCTCTTAAAACTATAAACAAATATCATGTCTCTTTTCAGGCCATTTTTCAAAGAATTACTTACCTCTTCTGCTATCCGCATTGTTTTCCTAATAGACACTGAAATTGAAAACTGCCTTTAAACAACTTCTATTAATCATGCTTCACAGGATTATAAAGCTAGCCATGTACTCCTAGGTAGGATGCACTAAAAAAAAAAACCTTTTTTTCTAGTCTAAAGATAGCTGTTGTGTGCACATTCTCTAGGGGGTTGATTATTTTATTGGTGAATTTGGTATTGGGTTTAGGGCCAAAAGAACTCTGAATCATTGAGTAGCATCAGACATGAATCATTTTTCAAAAATAATTTTAGGGCCGGGCGTGGTGGCACACGCCTTTAATCCCAGCACTCGGGAGGCTGAGGTAGGTGGAGCGTTGTGAGTTCGAGGCTGGCTTGGGCTACAACGCGAGCACAAGGTCTGCCTGAGCTACATAGTGCGACCCCGCCTCAAAAAACCAGGGCTGGGAGCTTGGCTCAGTGCCTTAAGTGCCTGCCCTGGCAGGCGCGAGGTTGTGAGTTCAATCCCCGGTGCCGCAAAAAAAAAAAAAATAATAATAATAATAATTCTAGGACTGGGATTAACCTTGGTTGAAACTTTTTGCTTCTTTATAAGGCAGGAACAGAATTTTGGCTCCCTGGCACCGACACTCGCATTCCTGGAAGTTGGCCACAATTGGGATCAATCTCGAGGGTCTTTTGAAAATTGAAGTACTGTTCACAGTGACAATCTCTAAACTCAATTGAAAAGGAACCAGGAAATAGTACATGTCACTACAATAAATGGATATTTTACTTTTTACTGTGGCTTCTCCTTGATCTTACCATTACTAACTGAATAGGTCCTCAGGCACTGGAGTGCTAATGACAAAAATTGTAGCTTAAAAGCACAGCTTTAAACGAAGAGGTTTGAGGTCTCAGAAATTCATTTCTGTTTCAGACTTCCTATCCATGTTTGTGAAAGTCACTTGGAGAGAGAGAGGGAGAGAGAGAATAAGAATCAGCACAAAAAATATAATGATGTTAGTCATAAAAACAGAATTCTAGCCAAGATAGTGGCACAAAACTATAACCTCAGCACTTGAGAGGCAGAGGCAAGAGGATCACTGCAAGTTTGAGGACAGCCTGTGCTACACAGTGCGTTCAAGGCCAATCTGAGCAACACAGTGAGAGACCCTGTCTCAAAAAAAAAAAAAAAAAAAAAAAAACCCAACCCCAAAAGCCTCAATTCTAAATCTTCCTGCTGTTCCAGGAAACCCAGATGCTAGGACTTTTATATTTTTTCTAGATTTCTTGAAACACTGACATGCGTTTAATATTTACACAAGATATTTCTGTGTAAAGCATGGTTCAAACATCTCTGTGTTTTGGGCATCTGGATATTTATGATACCCTGGAAATCAGAAAATGACTCTATCTGATGACTGATGATTATCTTACAGTGGAAAGGGAGACGGCAGTCTCTCCTCTCCATATGGAGCAGTATGTGCCCTGTAGGGGCCACACCACAGCAGCTAACTGAGAAACCCCAAACATCCAGTAGCAAAGCTAATGCAGGAGGAACTTGGGAGGCTCTGCTCTAAGTGATGTACACTCTATCAGGAAGATTGAAGCCTACTTTCAGGTGTACTTTTTTTCTTTAACTGGACTCTGTACGTTCTAAGGTGACTCAAAGTACCAGAAACAAAAATAGATAAGCTATTTGGAGAAATAATAATAGCCTTAAAAGTTAGCATTCATTGGACATTTGTTCTATGTTTGTGTGGATTATAATATTTAATCCCCAATATAGCCTATAAAGCACAGTTAATAACTTCTCTTTTTCCCCACAGTACTTGTGCTATCGAGGTTGCAATTCTTAAGATCACTAGAGTTTATCAGAATGGTCATCACTGTTATCATTAATTCAACAACACCTGTTGCCAGGCCATGATGTGAAGGGCTTTATGTGGTTCATGTAGAGGAAATTGATGCCAAAGTTGATTTCATTCAGTTGCCCATGCATACATGGGGTTTACTGTCTAAAATGAGATTCAAACCTAGGCTTTTCTGCTGCAGTATTCTGTTCTCATTTTCCTATGGCACACTGCCTCATCTAATTCCCTGGAGGACATTTTCTATGTGATCATATTAGTTTCCCCAAAAATAATGATTTTGAAGGACTAAAACATTAAAAGGAAAGTCATTATTAATGCTAGGCTACATATTTAAGAATTGAAAATGGTGTGAAGAAGAATGAACATTAGCAATATAATTTAACTTGGTATTTAACTCGGGTTGCATCCCCTAAATTTGACCATATGTTAAAACTGTTTGTCAGTAAAACATTCTATTGGTCAACAGAAAATAACATAAAACTCAGTTCTTTGTACTGTTTTGCCATCCTTTGCCCCAACACGTTGGTTTCTTTACTCATAAAACCTGCCTCGAGTATGAGGCAGCCACTTCCTGCTTGCTTCGTGTCCATTTCATAGACAGGAAAACAGGGACTGAAGCAGATAGGAGTGATGACTACATCAGAAAAGGATAAACTTTTCCAGTAAACTACAACTCATATGTCCTTCACCAAAACTGCATCCAAAGGGCACCCTTTGCTGGGAGCCTGAGGACACAAGTGTTTCAGCTGGTCACATTGCTGCATGGTCATCTTTCCTTTCTATCATACCAGATATAATTGGCTCACCTTGTATATTCCCACTACCAGATGCATAAATCAGCCAGTTAAACCAAAAGCACTGGTTTTGACTTTTTAATTTATATTTTTGCTGCCATTTCCATAGGCTGGTTTTCACCTATTTCCTCTGTATTTCCTGCTGTGTTTTCTGTGGTGGCGATTTACAATGTTAGAAGAACACTGTAATTAGTCTTCATTTTAGAATTTTGATTTTCTGTTTATTCAGTGAGTTAAGTTGATTCAAATTGTATGTCCTCCTGTTTTCAGGCTAACGCTTCCAATTTTCCAGTCACCTTCTCTTGAGTTCTTCCATTGTATTTTGCAGTGTTCCTGTATAACTATTATTACTCTTTTAAGACTTTCTTTCTGTTGGTTGTTTTAGTTCCTATGTAACGCTAAGTTGCAAGTTTAATCTGCTTTGTAGAAACCATTTCCAGATGGGTTTTTCTATTCTCTACAGGAATATATGTTGTTTCTTTTATATTTTAATCTACAGTACCTTTGTGTGTAGGCAGTTCTCTTATTTCCTGTTTCTTGTATTTAAATAGGATAGATTCTCCTTGATTTCAAATACTAAGATGGAGTGGGGATTCAAATGTGCCAGGACAGCACTCTCATCTTCACAGCTCACAGTTTGCTCCTTTGTCTCTGCAGTGAATATCTCAAACTATAGCCCTCCCTGTAGCCAGCTCAGTTCTCGCTCTCAGAGTTCAGCCAAGTTCAAGTGAACTTCCCCTTCCAGTTTGGATCTCCTACTTCCCTTGACAGTCCTTCTTTTCACTATTGTGCATTCTTATAAGCTGTTTCTTCCTGGTACATTTTGCTATCTGTCACTTACATGCTCCTAGACACCTTCTGAACCTGTGCCTCTCTTCCTTTCACAGTGATCTTGAGGTGTTCAGACTTAGTTGCACTTACAATGATCTCTTCTCAAGCAAAATGTCCTCATTTGGGAGGCAACTATTTGCTGAATGTGTGTGAGAGCTGGTAGCCCTTAGAACTCCTTTGCCCTCCCTGCTCTTAACCACAGTGCCTTAACAATCACATGAGTTCAGTATGGTTTCACTTTTGATGAAAAGCATATGCAACTGCGAGTTTGCTTATTTGTTATTTATGAATTTATTTACTTGGTCTCTACTTATGCTAAAAATATACACTGAAGTTTTAAGTGTGAATGTGTCTGTTTTATTTCTCCTTTTGTTTATCATATCATTTCTAGGAGAAAAGATATATTCCAAAATTAGTTACTTGGTTAAAAATAACTCTTGACTATAATTTGCTTACTTATAAAGTTGGGTTTCTAATCTTCTGTAAATGCTTAGAAAAGTCAGAATCAGTTGCTAAGACTGCTAAGAGCCAGGCTCAGTGCCATGTACATACTTGGATATAATGACTCAGTACAGAAAACCTGAGGGCTAATTGCTATCATTATCTCATTTTCTCTTGGAGTAACTGAGGTCCAGGAAGGTTAAGCAATTTGCTTAACCTGCCACACAAATGATTAGAAGATTTGGAAATCAAAACCAATGTGCTCTAAAGCCAGAGCCCAAACTCTAATTCTATGAGATGACTTGCCATTCTTTTTCTTATAAACTCTATTCTTCCAGGATTAAAACTATTTATGTAATGTTTCCATTCTGTGCACAGTAGTACACCCTGGCCTGGTCCAACATAGACCAAAGATAAAGACTTTAGTTTATGCCTTGAGTGTGGTTGCCTGAGAACTTTAACACTGTTCTCATTTAAACTTGAAAATGAAAATGTGGTCCCTAATGTTAAATAAGAAATTATTAATATGGCCTACCTTATAGCCACACATATTAAAATAAGAATGAACATCTGAAAGATTAAATTTTTTGTCTAACATTTGACCACAATGTTGAGTTAAAGATGAACATAAGAACAAGCAAGATAATATTTTAAACATTGGAAATGTAAAAGTCTAAAGTTATTATGTTAATTTATATATGTTTTACACCTTGTTAATGTTTACCTGTTTATCTGTCTGAATCTTTATAAATTTGTAAGCAAAACACTATATTTCAAACACAAACCATGTGATAAGTACTGTTTCAAGATTATACACTTGTATGCTTTAAAGGCAAAATGTGAAACAAACATTTAACAAGCACTTATTACATGATAGAGATATTTACATTAAAAAGATATGAAGAATTTATGAATATAAACTGATACTTAACAGGAATATATATTTGATAACATGTGCATTTGATATTACAAATGTGCATACTAATTCTGTAATAATATAAATTACATACAACTATATTATTTTATACTTGTGAAAACTGACCATTCGTCTCCCTTTTATTGCCAACCAAACTGAAGATCAAAGAAGCTAAGAAAACTTTACGAAGTATTTAACTCCTCAGTGTTAGAGCTGGAGATAAAACACAGGACTCCCTGACTTCCAAGGCCTTTCCAATTTACTGGACTGCACTGAAGGCTTAAAGTTTAAAACAAATAGAAATTCAATCTTGCAAAGACACAAAATAGAAACAAATGAAAATGAGTCTGCAGATAACAAATAATGGGAAATTTAATTATCTAGTGAATTTTGAGCTTGTGGACACTAGATTATCATTTTTTAATCATTGAAACCTTTTAGATTTATTAAGGAAGTAGCCAACTGGTTATAATGCCCTGGACAATATCTGTTCTTTTTGATCGTAATATCTCTCTCATAAGCTCAAAGCCAAAAGGCAGAACTAGCATTTCTCAGAAGTCACATGTACTGAACATTAAAGTCATGTATGTATTTAACACTTGTACTAACTGTCATAATATCATGTAACCCACAAGATGTAGTGGCATCAATTTGTATTCCACTAACATATTTATCAAGATCAACGTTGTCAAAATAACAAAAGATATCTATTTTTATTTTTCTCTATGCTATTCAGTGGACACCAGCTGAATAAATGAACTTGAGGTAAGGAAGGTAGTGTCCAGCTAGTTCCTCTACAGATACGTGATGACAGGCCTTATGGGGCTCTACGCCCGATATTGGAAGAAGAACCATTTTCTTTTCCTATTATTTTGAAAATATTGAGCTCCAATTGTTATCACAGGGAAGAAAATTGAATTTTTATTGGAACATTTATGATATTCAGAAGTCCTGGACTGTACACAGAAGTTATGGACTGTACATAGGAGTTCAGAATATATGCCATTGTTTTCAAAGTCTAAAAAATGCAAATTGTTTAAAATGACCAAACAGAAATAAATGGCACTTCTAAGGTCTGTGAAAATATTGAAATGCAGAAATATTTTAAAAATGAAAATAAATAAATAAGTGTCCTTAATGGTTAAGATTAAAATTCTTGCATTTTGAGCAGAGCCAAGCTTTATGTATTGTTACATTCTTTATAAGAGACAAAGCTTTTCTTTAACTGCTAAAATCAGTCAATCCATCCTCCATCAAAAACTATTTATTCAACCATAACAAATTAAATACTGAAGGTTAGGTGGCGATGACAATACAGAATATAACTCTAACACAGATGCACTTGTCAGTGACTTCACTGGGAATACATGATAAATAATATACACACACACACACATAAAATCCCTGAAGCATAAGTTAGACCATCTCTTTCCCTTCATCAAAATTCAATTGTCTTTACTTTTCTGTCAAAGTAAAATGCCAAGTACTTAGCAGAGCCTATAGCTCCCTACATCATCATCATACCCTCATCCACACTCAGTATTCCTGCCGTTAGTTCCTTGATCTTTCAGTCCCTTGATCCTCTCTACTTTCTCCTCAGTCTACTCCATCCTCAAAGGATTCCTTGCCATTCTTCAAAAATACAGAAAAGTTCCAATCAGTATGTTTTTCTGAGGGGCAAAGAGTTTCAGTGAGATTTTGTATTGCTAAAACAAGAACTAATACACAAGAAGGAATTGAAGTTGGAAATTAAAATTCAAATATCACTTATTTTTTATGTACTTTCCTAATGTTCTGCCAGCCAAATTCCAAAATAAAAGGCCTTTAAATTCTCAAAGAATGTCTTACAATTGTTTTTATTGCTCACTAAATTTGAATACAGAGTTGTTAAAACAAGTAAAGTCTTAAGAACTTACCACTGATAACTTGCAAATGATCTTGTTAAAAGTTTAAGCATTTCTAAACTACAAATGGAATTAGCTATTGTCTTAGCTCATTTATTTGTTTCTATAACCAAATACCACAGATGGAGAAATTTATAAAGAATAAAGGTTCATTCAACTCACAGTTCTGAAGGCTGGGAGGTTCAAGATCAGGTTGTTATATCTGCACAGGTCCTTCTGTTTGTGGGTACTCTTCAGAGGCTCAAGGATGTACAGGGACATCTCCTGCAAAGACATAGCAAGCTTGTGAACTAGGTCTCTCTTCCTTTTCTTATACATGTAGTCACTAATATAACATGACCAACTTAATCTTGGTTACCTCTCAAGTGTCCCACCTTTAAATACCATTAACTTATGATTTTGGGAATTAAGTTTCAGCATGAGTTTTAGAGGAGACAACTGCTCAGATTGTAGCAGCTATTTATACATTGTGCGTGTCTTTTAACAAATGTCAGTATATGATTTGATATTTTATTCTATGGTACAATATTTCTTATACACGCTCTTTGTGATATCAGGTAAACATAAATATTAGGTACTAATCAAATGTTTAGTTTTCATCAAATAATTATTTCTTGAACTAGTTTATTGGGTTTTCATTTTTAATTGACAAAAAATATGAATCACATACAGTGTTTTCAAAATATTCTAAAACTCTAAAATGCTTAGATCATGAGTATGTGCATGACCTCACATAGTTGTCCTTTTTGTGGTGATAATATGTAAAATCTATCCTCTTAGTATTTTCTTTTTTCAAGAGCAAACCCAGATCCTTGTATATGCTAAGTACCCACTCCCTCATTGAGTTACATCCCCAGGCCAAACATTTTTCAATTATAGAAAACATTCTTATTGAACATAGTTAAAATGTCAAAAGTTATGCAATTTCAGTTAAATAGGAGAAATACATTCAGAGATCTATTGCCCAACATGATGACAATAGTAAAAATATACTGTAATATTTAATGATGTCTAAAAATAATATTATGGCATTGACTAATTGTCTAAGTTTCTTTAAGCAATAACTATTAAAAACTCTGAAAATTTCATTTCAGGAACTCACACACATGTTAGGAGTGCAAAAGCATAGAGCCACTTCGAAAGACAGTTTAACAATTTCTTATAAAACTAAGCATACTCTTGCTATACAATACAGCAGTCACACTCCTTGATATTTGTGCAAAGGTGCTGAAAACTCATGTCTATGCAAATACCTGCACATGAATGTTTACAACCTTTTATTCATAAATGCCAAAATTTACTGTGACTAAGATGCCCTTTAGAAGGTGAAGAAAATAAACTGGTACATACAGATAATAAAATATTATTCAGTATTAAAAACAAATGAGTTATCTAGTCATGGAAAAACATGGATAAACCTTAAATGCATATTACTAAGTGAAAGAAGTGAATCTGAAAAGGCACCATAATGCAGAGATCCAACTGTATGATGTTCTGAAAAAGGACAAAACTACAGGGACAGTGCAATGATCAGTGCTTGCCAGGATTAGAGAGAGAAAAGGATAAATACCTAGACAAAAAACAGGATTTTCAAGGGAAGGAAATTTTCTGATGATACTGTAATAGACATTCATCATATGTTTAGCAAAACCCATACAGTATACATCGCCAGGAATGTACTCTAAATAAAAGTATAGACTCTGAGTGATAATGACATGTCAAAGTCAGTGCATCAACTGTGACAAGTGTACCACTCTGGTAGGGGATATTAATAGAAAAGGAGGGTGTAAAGATGTGAGGCTCAGGGTATATGGGAAATCCCTGTAATTGCTTCTAAATTTTGATGTTAATCTAAAACTGCTCTAAAAACCTGAAGTGTATGTTTAAGCATTCAATTTCACCCCTGATTCTTGTGAGCAAAGTGTTTTTACCAGTAGGCTAAAACTTTGGAGTTTATCACTTTGTTCCTAGCAAGTTAATTCTAGGGTATATAAAAATGTTTAAACCTCTGTCTAAAAATGAGCAGAGAATGTTTTTGAAACTTTCAAGCAATATTTAACTACAGCAGGTGTTCAACAGATGTGCATTAAAAGTCACTAAAACATCTATATGAATAAATGGGGACACTTCTTAACACAAAGATTATGAATCATCATGGCTGAGTGGAGTCTGAGATTCTGCATTTCAAGCAGCTTCCCTGGTAATGCTTATGCTTGTGTGGCAAGGATTTTGTAACAAACCAGTATGTCTGCAAAGAGTATGTCCACTTACCTGAAGAAGGAAAAATTTCTAGAATGAAATTGGGTTGGAAAATGATGAATACATGGTTCCATTGTTGGAGACTCCAGTTTACACGGAGATTTTTTTTTTTTTTTTTTTTTTTTTTGCAGCACTGGGGATCGAACTCATAGCCTCGCACCTGCCAGACAGGCACTTAAGCTGCTGAGCCAAACTCCCAGCCCTGGTTTTTTGAAGCAGGGTCGCACTATGCAGCTCAGGCCGGCCTTGCGCTCGCCTTTTAGCCCAGGCCGGCCTCGAACTCACAACGCTCCGCCTACCTCAGCCTCCCGAGTGCTGGGATTAAAGGCGTGCGCCACCACGCCCGGCTTACACGGAGATATTAAAGGTTCTGGGAAAGTCAAACTGGTGAGATTTGTATGACTCGGTATTCTACAATCCTGTAAGACAATAGAATATTATTAACTTGCTGAGGAAAAGCAAAATTCATCCTAACATTTCACAGTATGTAGTATTTCATAGGATACTCACTAGATGGGTCGATAAAACAAAAAACAATTTTATATAAGAATAATTTACTTCCTATGAAAATATTTTAAATCCAAAATACCCAACATCATTGTTCTTATTCCTTTTAAATAAAGGAACTTGCAACAGTGAGCGACTGATAAAGTGTACATAACAATGACCTCAACTAACTACACATCAGGAGCACAAGTTGGGTACAAAAGTAGATTTTAGATTCTCAGATAGCATGATAGCGACAGAATGCTGAAGACGCAGTATCTCAAACTGAGCGGTCAGGTGCGTGTCAGAAATGATTAGTGAAGGGACAAAGTCCTTCACTTTCTTGACATAAACTGTCAGGTAAAACAGAATGAGAATATCTGTTTCTGCTGACTCATAGTGTATTTTATTCAAGGTTATAAGTCAAAAAGTCATGGTTGTCTGGATCTACTATATTTACGTCATCTCAAGTAGAGGCAGAAGATAGCTATGGTTTTTCTAATTATGTGTATCCAAAGAAGTAAAAAATTACATTAGCTTATTCAGTACAAATCAGATTTAGAAAGGCCGGTAACACTTTTCAATCACATAGTCTGATACTACATTAGAAATTTACTTCCACATGTAAAGCTGAAAAGGAAAATCCACTGCGAAATTAGCACTTGTCATGGTTTAGATCTGGGGTGTACTCCCAAAACCTCATGTGTTTGGAAGGTGAGTTGATCATAGGGCGCTATACCTATTAGTCCACTGACAGCAGATTGGATGAGGCAGGTCACTGAGGTACGACCTGCAAAGGTACATCTCCCTCTCTGGATCCTCCCCTCTCTCTCTCCTTCCTGGCTACCCTGAGGTGAAAAACTTGGCCTGACCTGTCTGCTTCTGTTTCTGCCTTGGAGCTAGCCAACCATGGACTGTAACCATGAACCAAGATAAACCTCTTTTCCTCTAAATTTCCAATGTTGGGTATTTTGTTCTAGCAATAAGGACAGCCCTCAAAATTGTTTCCAATGGACTGCAAATCTAAGGTATTTTAGGCTCTAGAGCTCTACGTCCTTAAATTAGAAAAACTAAATAGAATTTAAAAATACTTGAAAAACATAAATATTGAGAAAATGGTTGAGAAATATGGGGCAGCCCACTTCACTTTTAAAATAACAAATGCTGGCAAAAGGTGGAGAAAATGAAAACCTGTATGTTGTTGTTAAGAATTAAACCGGGCATGGTTGTGCATGCCTGTAATTCCAGCACTTGGGAGACAGAGGCAGGAGGATTGCTGTGTGTTTGTGGTCAGCCTAAACTACATAATGAGTTGAAGACCAGCTGAAAATACAGAGAAAGACCCTGTCTCAAACAGCGACAACGTGGAATTCGAATTAGTACAACCATTACAGAAAACAGTACGGTGGTTTTTTAAAAATAGAACTACCATATGATCAAATGATTCCATTTCTGGGTGCATATATATCCAAAGGAAATAAAAGCAATATTTAGAAGAGATATTTGTGTTCCCATGATAATTACAGAGCTATTCACTGTAACCAAGAAATGGAAGCAGCCTAAGTGTCCATCAACTCATAAATGAATAAAGACAATGAAATAAAAAGACAGAGAAAGGCGAGAATTTGGCTCAGTGGCTTAAGCACCTGTCTGGCAGGCGTGAGGTTGTGAGTTTGATCTCTGGTGCAGAAAAAAAAAAGAGAGAGAAAGAAAGGATAAAATGAAAACATGAAAACAAAGCTTCGTAAATAAGGAGGGCAAGAGGGGTTGAAAGGAGGGTAATGGGTAAAAAAGAGGAACTAAGATTTATCACGTACAGGTGTATGTTCCCTCTGAGGAATTTGATCATTATATTTATCTAAATTGTACTGATAAATTTAATTTTTTTAAAATGTGGTGCATTTGATCAGTCAAATACCAAAGAAAACAAGAGAATGAAATTCTGTCATTCAGGACAACATGATTGCAACTGGGAAGTCATTAGGTTAAGTGAAATAAGCCAGACACAAAAAATCAAATACAATATGATCTCATTCATATGCGGAGTATATAAGCGCTGATATCATCGAAGTTGAGAGTAAAATAGCAGTTACTAAAAGATGGGAACTGTAGGAGAGAATAGTTTTGGGTAAAAGTTGATCAGTGATTTGAACAGTTCCATAAAAGAAAGCAGTTCCGAAGTGCTATTGCACAGTGTGATGACTGTAGATAATAATAATGCACTATACTTTTCAAAAAGCTAGAAGTAAGAATTTTGAAAGCTTCAATGCCAAAGAAATGATCAATGTGTGAGGATATATGTTTAATTTGATTTAAACATTGCATAATGTATATATGCATCAAACGATATACGGCATCGCATTACGTACATCATTTATGTCTGTGCATCGGTCAAAATTTTTAAAAATTTAAATGCATACATTACAGATATTTGAAAAATGTAAAAACCAATTTCATCATTAAATATTTTCATTGGAAAATGAAGTTATTTTCATTAAAATATTCATTTACAAAAAATAAAATACATCATAGAAATCATAAAAAGCAGCTGGGTGTGGTGGTGCACACCTGTAATCCCAGCACTCAGGAGACTGAGGCAGGAGGATGGCTATGAGTTTGAGGCCAGTCTGGGCTACTTAACTTTCAAGGTCAGCCTGAAATGCATAGTGAGACTCTGCAAAAAAAAGAAAAAAAAAAAAAAACGAAAGAAAGAAAAGAAAAAAATCATAAAACATTAAGCACATTGAGCTATAAAACCTCACTTTACAGCATGCTTGAAGTTTTTGTTATAAAGTTGGAAAATTAAAACAGGTACAATTGATAAATGAAATATCATTTCTAATCTTACTACTTGAAATAATTGGTTATTTTTTTAGTATATTTCCCTTCACATATTATTTTCTCTGCCTTACATAGTTTTCTCTTTATATAAATTAACTCCTGTTGTGTAACATTTTGTAACTTTAACATTTTCCATATTATTAAATGTTTATTTGCAACATAATTTTGGGCCCATAATGTATGTGTATGTTTAGCATGTAATGTATTTATTTAATTATACATCAAAATTTTCACCCAAGTTTGTATAGTTTCAAAAGAATCAAATCTTCCCCCAAATTACCACAGGAATAAAAGTGACTAGTTTAATGTTTTTCAACCTTGCAACTGTTTTCACACAGCAGAAAGTTTTAAGTTAGGATGAGGCAACCAACAATAGTGCTATGCGCCTCTGTTTTTAAAACCACATTTTTTCTCTCACGTCTCTATGTGGAGGAGAGATAGTAAATTGTAGTAATTAGAATCTGTGCTTTAGAAACAGGTAGAACACTGTTCCATTCTGGTTTTCCCATTTAGCGTATGACTTCAGGTAAGACATTAGTGTATCTATGACTCAGTTTTCACATCTGCATATTCTTAGTAATATGAAATCAGGGTTTTGCATGACCACCGTAGCATATATGTAGTGTTTACCAGACTGCCTGCTCTTTCTTGAAGAACTCAGGAAAGGTCGATCTAGCTGAGTATGGATTAGTAACAATGTGCAGAGCTCTGCTTAAATAATAACCTCAAGAAGGTAATGATTGACTCTAACTTGTTTTGAGAACTACATAAATGTCATACTACTTTTAAAGTTATCTACAGTTTTAAAAGATACATAAGTGGCTTCAATATCAATACCCGTTTTCCTCCTCTGTGAATACTTAGTGATAAGCTTTAAGCCACCTGGAAAGAGAGCAATTTCTTCACTGCTAGTTAGATTTGTCTTTATCCATATCTCGCTGACCTTTTACTGTTTGTTTCTATCCTTCGTTTTCTCCCAAACCACACTCCATGCAGACACTATGCAGATTCTGGTTGCCTCCTGTCATCTAGACAACCAAGGACAATTTTCAACTGTAACTTAGTTTTGATCCCTCCTAAGCCACATTCTAATGTCTTTTTCTGGCTTGTAGCAATGTACAGATTTACATTGTATTTCTCCTTTGGCTAAAAAATTCTTAAGTAAGTAAAATTGTAAATATAACTAAAGCAAAATCATTTTTTCTGATTGAGATGTGAATCAACTATATAAACACCACCAAACTTTCTGTTCCTGCCCTTTTAGGCAACAGCCACATCAGGAATGTTCCCATGGTAACAATCATGCTTAGTATTACCTCAAGTGCACTAGTGCTCCATGGCACCTCAGAATAAATTATACTTGACTGAGGATAAACTGCCTTAACTCCCATAAAATTAGAACTTGTTTTTAATAAAAATGTTAATATTAATTAATATCTGACAGTAACATGTTTGTATTCTTCTAAACTACATAGCTATGATTTATACTAAAATGTAAATGAACACATTTTTAGAAATATAATAATTTCCTATTTGCTAATATCCTACTTATTTGATAGTTTTCTATTTTTTTTAATTCATCTGTTCTTATTAAAATATCCCCAGATATCTTAAGGGTTCCCATTTTGAAATTTGTAAAGTGATATCACTTCTTACTGTCTCAAATAATCACATATTCCAATGTCTCTGAGAGTACTACATTCAGTTAATCTTTAATATTTGAGAAGCAGAAGCTAGAAAAGTAATGGCAAACCCTTTAGAGCTTTCAAAGATGCAAACAGTCCACTGCGGCATGCCTGCCATAGGTTTGCCACCACTGCTCTAGAATAATGCTGCACAATAGAACTTTCTATAATTATGAGACTTTTCTATAATTCTTCTGTCTAATACAGAAACCACCATCCATGAATTGTTACTGAGCATCAGAAATTTGATTAGAGCAATTGAGGAACCAAATATTTTTAAATTTACTTTAGATTAAAGCAGTCACATGTGTATAGTTTCTTCTATATTGTGTAGCACAGCTTTTAGAAAAATGTTGAGGAATGTCTAGAACTAAGCACAGTGATTAATATCTTGTGTCATAACAATTTCTTCATTTGGAACCCAGAAAGTCTTCTTTATTCAGGGTGCACATTCAGCTATTCGCTGTTTGTACTTCATTATCTCCTTTGCATCAAAGTTATTTATAAATATCAACATCTTCTCCAGTAGAACTGCTCAATTTCAGGAGCCACATTTTATTAATTCTCTGTGCTCCACTGACCCTACCAGAATAGACTGCACATTAAAAGTACTTAGTATTTGAAAAAAATAGCTTTTTCTCATTTCAGCTTTGAAAACTGAATGTCATACTCCCTTTGCTGCTGCTCAGTATAGTTCAGTCCTTCAAAAGCTTGAATACTGTTGCCCATGTTGTATTATTAGCCTCCTAGAGAGTACACTTTGCTGCTCTGGGAACAATCTAAGTCATCATACTAGAAGAAAAATACCAAAATTTGCATCTTTGATGCCATGATATATTTTGAAAGAACTAGGATGGATATGTTTCACAGTGGTGCATCAAGAAAAGTAACTAGTGGAAAATGAGAGACGTGTATAACCAGAGAATTGAAAAATTAGTTCTTTAAATGCATCCTTTCTTTATCTCTGTCTCAAGACATATTTTTATTGATCATTTGTCACAAACTAAAGAGTACACTAGCTAGAGGACAAATGCAAGGAATTACAGTGGGAAAATCATAACACTTCAAAAAGGAAAGAAGCAAGAGACTAGATCTGTTAATTACCTATTTTTACTATGATAAATTATAAGTAATTTTACTTTATATATATCTATTTAGAAAAATCATATTTAGTACTAAGGCAAACTAGTCTGAATTATTGGTTGTTCCAAATGTTTTGTTATCAATTGAAAGAAATAGAAATTTATGTGTAAAATAAAAGTTCTAGATACTACCAAAGAAGCTAAAAATGATAATAATTAATTTACTGAAGTATCTATTTTATAAAAATGCAGTTTTACATGGAATTATATTTGGGAATGAAGAAAAGTGAAACCCTCAATTATTCAAAGGCATGTATCATGTTTGACTGATTATGCTATTTAAATTTTGTTCATTTAAAACTTTATTTTTCATTTTATTTTCACTCTATGGACCAAATATATTTGAATTTGATGTAGAGTCTCAAATAGTTATGTGAGAATAAAGGCACAACAAAAAAATCACAGGGCACAGCAAATAGATTTAAGCATCATTTCAAAAATATTTTATTATATTCTATTTGTGTGTTCTGTTTATTTTTTAAATCACAATCTGTGTCTCCATGTTTATAACAAAACTCTTGGTTTAAGATAGGATAGAACTTTTGCTGTAAGTGTACTATAAAATCAAATTAAGTGTCAAAATTATACACCCTGTCATTAAATTAAAAAACGAGGGGTTAGGATTTGCATTTGTCATGTCTTTCACCATTTGCAATTTTGAGGCAAAGAAAATTTCATTAGTGGATGGATAAATCCTCTTACCTAAACTCTCCTCTGAATATATAAAAGCATACTAGTTTTAAATTAGAATGAAGCATATCAGAGGCTGTTCTCCATATAGGTTTGTTATTTATCAGATTTTACTGGAAACTTGTATCCTTTAACTTGGAGAAAATGGCTAGTGATCTGCAAACAACCATAAAACCCAGGTCTATTCTTGGCTATTCTAAGATGGAATAAATGGGCCAGTTATCAGCTACCCTATTTATGGCATAGAAAAACATGTCTGTAATTTTTAAAGCCACATAATTAATATTTTCTATGGTAAATGAGAATATGAAAATTAGACTTATTATTTTTCAAAGGCATAAATTCTCATAAAATAACTACATATATATCATATTGTAAAGAAAAATGAGCTTTTTTGATTGGAATACTGAACTTTAGGGTGAGCGTTAAGGTTAGGGTTTTTTTAAATTTCTTGATGATGATCACATGCCTCATAGGGACTTGGTGGATATAACCAACACTTTACAACCCCCCTCTTTTATCTTATTTCAGTTTCTTCCCTCTATCTCTCAGTTACCTTTCCATATGTCAAAGACCTGTTCCACTATGTCCTACTGATTTATCTGTCTTTCATTCTGTGCTTTATTTTGGGTTTCTCATATACGATAAACCATGTGGTATTTAAGCTTGTGTGTCTGATTTGTTACACTTAACATTAAGGTACACTCATTTTCTTACAAACGACACAAATTTAACCTGCTTTATGGAAAAGTAGTATTCCGTTGTGTATGAATACAATATTTTCTGTATCAACTCATCTGTTGCTGGCTGTATATGCTGCTTCCAAGATTTAGTTATTATGAATTACGAATTGTGCTGTTATAAACATGGGTATGCATTTATCACTGTAATATCATGTCTTCAGCTCTTTTAGGAAGATATCTAGAAGTGTGATAAGTGGGTTGAATGGCATTTCTAGTTTTAGCTTTTTAAGGAATCTCTATATTGATTTCTGTAGTGGTTGTACCAATTTACACTCCCATCAACAATGGAGAAAGTTTTTTTTCCATTACCTCTCTGCCATTTGTTATTGATTTCTTGAAGACAGCCATTCTTTCTCAAGTGAGGAAGAATCTCAGTGCTGCTTTAATTTGCATTTCCCAAATGCCCAGTGATGTTGAACATTTTTTCATGTATTTATTGTCCATTTATATGTCTTAATCTAGGGGCGGGAGTTTGGCCCAGTGACTTAAGCGCCTGTCTGACAGGCGCGAGGTTGTGAGTTCAATCACCTGTGCCGAAAAGAAAAAAAAAAAAAATCTCATATATGTCTTAATCTGAAAATTGTCTATTCATTTCAGATGGCCATTTTTGATTGGGCCTTTTATTTTGGGAGGTCTAACTTTTTTTCTCTATATATTCTAGGTATTACTCCTCTGTCTGAGGAATAGCTGGTAAAATGCTTTTTGCTATTCTGCAGATTTTATTTTCACTCTGCTGATTACTTCTTTTGCTGTGCAGAAGTTTTTTAAATTTGATATGAACTCATTTGTTGATGTGGGGTATTAATTCCTGTGCAACTGGGATTCTGTTCAGAAAATCCTTGTCTATACCTATGTCTTCAAGCATTTTACCTGTTTTTGTTTCTGGAAGATTAAGTATTTGTTCTTATATTACCTTTTTTTATCCATTTTAATTTTAGTGCATGATGAGAGATATGGGTCTAGTTTCAGTCTTCGGCCTGTGGATAGCCAGTATTCCCAGAACAATAGTTAAAGAGCCTGTCTTTCCTCCAATGAAGTATTTGGTTCTTGTCAAAGATAAAGCAGTTGAGTGTGCCTGCAGTAGTTTATGCATTCTGCATTCTGTTCCATTTATTTGCAAGTTTTTATTGCTATTTATTGCCAATATCATACTGCATTAGATAAATAACTCTAATATTTGAAAAGTTTGCTTGTATCTGGATAATTATCTAATGCATACCAAACTTGGAGATTGAGTTTGAAAGAGGTAAAAATATAATTCAAGTCTGTCCATGTTACATTAACAAGTGTTCTACTTTTGTAGCAGAAACTACTACACAATCAGGAAATACACTTTCCATTCCTAACACCACAAACTGACTTTTCACATCTCACACTCATATTTAGTCCAGCATTATATTTAGAGTAATTTTGAACAACAGAGCCAGTAGGAAAAGTGTGTGTGGGCTGTAAAAAATACTATGAATACAAACAACAAAGTTTAATTTAAAATTATTTCTAGTGATGAAAATTCAGTACAGTAAGATATTTGGGGAGTGTGGAATAAATATTTCAGCCTTATGTTAAAGTTTACGATAAACAATGTTAAAGTGAATAGTTTTGCCATTCTGTTTTGAATACTGATCAGTTTCTTATAGAGTCAGTATCAGGTTCACATAGAGTTAGCATTTGCATATTGGAATGTCAACATCATTCACTAGTAATGTAATAGAAGATGATCAGTCCCATTTTATGGCTCAGGCAAATCATTTCACTGTCAAAGGTCAGTTTCAAATAAGTAAACTTCTTAGAATATATTTTTAGTTCTGTTTAGAAATGGATAACTCCTGGTTTCTTAATTGTCCTTTTTCCCCTTTATATTTGGTTAGCAGTCAAATTGCATATATATTGGATAAAAGAAATTTTAAACTGGAAATTTAAGAAAAAATGAATTAATCTAACAGGATAAAAGTGTATAAGACAAAATTTAATAGACACATTAGCAATGTATTTTTACCATTTATATACTTTATCATAATGATTGAATAATGATAGCAATAGAACTTTTTATAAAAATGACATTCACATTAATATCAAATGACATTATTGGTGCTATTTTGATAAATACTATTTCCTTCAGAAGGCTAAAGTACTCAATTTAATAGTATGTTTAATTAATGCTGAACTACAGTGAGGTTCTCATGAGATTAATTGTAATAGTCATATGATATCATATATATTAATATTGATCAATGCCTTGACACTGAATATGAAATCAAAATTTTTATGATTAAATATCAAAAAGTAACAAAATGTAGTATCTTTCAAATTAATACAAACCTGATCTCTGAGGCCTGTGGGGACTTGGAGTCTGTGTCCAGTGATCAGCAGTCATTCAAGAACACTCAGTGAGGCTCTTGGGGACTGGGACACTGTGCGCAGGAGCCACCCACACCTGAACACCACCTATGAGGCCCACAGAGACAGGGAGTCTGCACCCAGTGACCTGCAGTCAAGCAGGAACACTTGGTGAGGCTCCTGGGACTGGGAAGCTGCAATGAGCAGTCCGCCCACACCCATACATTGTCTCTGAGGCCTGCAGGGACTGGGAATCTACATACAGTGACTTGCAGTTATCCAGGAACCTGCAGTGAGCCCTGCAAGGATTGTGAAGCTGTACCCAGTGACCCACCCACACCTTGGAAACCTAGGTGAGGTTTGCAGGGACTGGAAAGCAGCACCAAGCAACCCACCCACACCCAGAAACCATCTCTGAGGCTTGCAGGGACTAGGAGCCTGTGCCCAGTAACTTGCAGTCATCCAGAAACCCTCAATGAAGCCTGTGAGAACTGAATGCTTGCACCCAGTGACTCAGAACCAAAAGCAACCCTCAGTGAGAGCCACTGCCTGCAGCCCACTAGAACGGGCGGCAACTAGGACATGGCATCTGACTGATTCAAAGGAACAAAAGAAAATGCCAAAACTAAAGAATAAAACACAATCTCAAACTTCCAACCCACCCAGATCGAGTTCAGGAGACACAGACAGCGATAAATTTGGAAACCACACACATGAAATCTGTGAAATGGTAGCAAGGGAAGTAAAGAAACAAATCCAAGAAACTATAAAGGAAATCAGATAAGAAATAATCACTCAGGAATAAACAGAAATGCAAGACATAAATGAAACAATCAGTAAATATATCCAAAGAACACATAGATAATAAAAAAAACAGAGGAGCATAAGAAAGTGATGGAAATCTTGAATAAACAATATAGGAAACAACTAAAATACATGAAACAGATTCAAGGAGATAGTCAGGAAATAAAAAATTCCATTGAAAGCTAGCAAAACTGCATGAATGAAACTGAAGAGAGACTCTCATACATCAAAGACATGATTGTGACACGTGATCATGAAAGGAAACGGATCTTAAAAATAACAAGAATAAGGAAATGATTAATCAACAGCTGCAAGATGATGCAAAGAGAAACCATATAAGACTATTTGGTGTCAAAAAATAGGAGACAACACAAATTACACAAAAAGACTATTTGCAGACAAAATAGCACAAAATTTCCCAAACATGGGAAAAGAAACTGATATACAAATAAGTGAGGCATGTAGGACTCCAATTAGGTATATCAAAAAAAATATATCTTTTGACACATTATAAAGAAGATCCAAGAAACTCAGCTTAAGAACAGAATACTAAAATCCACTACAGAAAAGAAACATCAACTAAAAAGGAAAGTGTCAGAATCATGGCAGAATTCCCAAAACAAACCAACAAATCAAGACAAGTAAGGAGTGAAGTATTTCAAATACTGAAAGAAAACAACTTCCAATCCAGATTGATAAACCCTGAAAGACTATCTTTCAAAATCAATGGAGAAATAAGATACTTCCATGACAGAGAACAACTGAAGAAATTTATGACAGTCCAACCAACCCTGTAAAAATTACAGAAAGATATTTTAGAAAGAGATAGATATTACCACGTTTCCAAGAACAACAACAGAAAGAACAGGCAGCCAAAAAGCAGGACAAGCAGTTAAACAAAAGGGGAAAAGTAGGGACCCAACATTAGAAAGATAACATGACAAAGACAAGTCAATACATATCAGTTATAGCCATCAATGAAAATGGCCTTAATTCACCAATCAAAAGAAATGGACTTGTAGAGTGAATTAATATACAATAGCCAACAATATGCTTTATACAAGAAACACATTTAACTCTAAAGTGATTTCATAAACTGAAAGTCAAAGGATGAAAAACAATACTCCATGCAACAGGAACCCAGAAAAAAGCAAGGGTAGCAATTCTGTTTGCAGACAATGTGAAATAGAAACCAAGAAAGATCAAAAAAGATAAAGAAGTTCACTACATACTTGTCAGGGGAAGATTTCAAGAGGAAGAGATAACAATCATATATATATATATATATATATATATATATATATATGCATGCACCAAATATGGGAACACCCAACAATGTAAGACAAATATGAATAGACATGGAAAATCAAATAAGTAGTAATAAAATCTTAACAGGGGACCTTAAAACTCCATTGTTACAAAGAGACAGATCAACCAGACAAAAAATCAGCAAAGAAATAGTAGAACTCAATCAAACTTGTGAACAAATGTACTTAGCAGATGTGTGCAGAGTACTCCAACCAATGACATCAGAATAAGCATTGTTCTCAGATACACACAGAGCATTCTCTAAATTGGACTATGTAATAGCCTATAGAACATACTTAAGTAAATGCAAGAGAATCAAAATTATGCCATGCATGTTATTTGACCACAGAACAATAAAATTGGAAATTAATGACAAAAACCCCACAAAAACCCCATAAACATACAAAAACTAAATAACACTCTCCTAAACAACCAATGGGTCACAGAGGAAATTAAAGGAGAAATTAAAAAATGTCAACAAGCAAACAAAAAAGCAAATACAACTTACCAGAACATGTGGGATGCAATGAAAGCAGTTCTCAGAGGGAAATTTATTGCAGTGAATTCCCACATCAGGAAAACAAAGAAACAACCTGATGCTACACCTCAAATATCTAGACAAAAAGAGCAAGTCAAACCCAAATCCCAAAGAAGGAAGAAAATTATAAAGATCAGAGCAGAAATTAATGAAACTGAGACTAGGAAAACAATACAAAGAATTAATGAATCAGAGAGTTGGTCCTTTGAAAGAATAATTAAAATTGATAAGTCCCTAGCCAACCTTATTAAAAAAGGAAAGAAAAAGCTCAAATTCATGCAATAAGGAATGAAAAGGGTGAAATCACTATAGACCCTGTGGAAATACAGAAGACCATAAATATCTACTTCAAAAATCTTTACACTCATAGGTTTGATAACATAGAATAAGTGGACAGATTCCTAGAAACATATGAATTACCAAAGCTGGATCAAGAAGGTATAAAACTACTGAATAACCCAATTTCAGTTAATGAAATTGAAAATGTAATTAGAACATGATCAACAAAGAAAATTCCAGGTCCTGATGGATTCGCTTCTGAATTCTACAAGAAATTTATGGAAGGTTTAATGCCAACCCTCCTCGAAATCTTCAAGGAAATTGAAAGGAAAGCAATTCTCTCTAATTCATTCCTAGAAGCAAGTATTATCCTAAAAACAAAACCAGAGAAAGACCCAGCCTAAAAGGAGAACTATAGGCCAGTCTCCCAAATGAACATAGAGGTAAAAATTCTCAATAAAATACTGGCAAACAGAATGCAAGAAATCATTAAGAAGATTGTACAACATGACCAGGTGAGATTCATCCCAGGAATGGAAGAATGTTTCAACACACTTAAATCAATAAACATAATGCACCACATCAATAGAGTCAAAGACAAGAATCAGGTGATCATCTCAATAGATGCAGTAAAAGCTTTTGACAAAATCCAACACGCATTCATCATAAAAACCCTACAGAAAATCAGAATAGATTGTCTTTACTTCAATCTGATAAAACTCATATATGATAAACCAACAGCCAACATCTTACTAAATTGACAAAAACTGAATTATGTCAACCTAAAATTAAGAGCAAGACAAGTATATCTACTATCATCACTCCTGTTCAATAGAGTTCTGGAAACATTAGCCAGAGCAATTAGATGACACAAAGAAATAAAAGGAACAAGGATAGGAAAATAAAAAGCTAAATTATTATTATTTGCAGATGACATGATGCTCTACATAGAAGACCCCCACAACTCCACTGAAAGATTTCTAGATCTAATAAACAAATTCAGTAATGTAGCTGGATACAAAGTCAATACTCAAAAATCAATAGCACTTCAGTACACAAACAACAAACTCGCTAAGACAGAAATAAGGGAAACCACACCATTCACAATAGCACCCCAAAAAAAGAAATACTTAGGAATCAATCTAACAATGGAAGTAAAAGATTTATACATTGAAAATTACATTACTCTGAAAAAAGAAATTGAAGAGGATTTCAGAAAATGGGAAGACATTCCTTGTTTATGGATAGGAAAAAATCATTGTGAAAATGGCCATTCTCCAAAAATTGTTATAGAGATTTAATGTGATTCCAATCAAAATAACACCAGCATATCTCAAGGGTCTAGAAATCATTCCTAAAATCCATCTGGAACCAGAAGAGACCTAGAATAGCAAAGGCAATTCTGGGCAACAAAGGCAAGGCAGGAGGCATCACAACCCTCACCTGAAATTATACTAGAGGTACTGTGATAAAATAAGCATGGTACTGGCAAAAAACAGACCTAAACATCAATGGAATAGATTAGAAGATGCAGATACAATTACAAACACACTCAGTCACCTTATCTTTGACAAGGGCCAAACATGTTTACTGGAAGAAAGATAGCCTCTTTAATAAATAGTGCAGGAAAAACTGGCTTTCCATATGCTGAAAACTAAAACTAGATCCATGTATATCAAAATTCACTAAACTAAAGTAAAAATGGATCAAAGATCTAAATATTAAAACAGAAACACTAAATCTGTTGGAATACAAAGCAGGTGAAACTCTTGAAGACATAGGGGTAGGTAGAGAATTCATGAAGAAAAATCAAACAGAACAGGAAATGCTTCCCAGAACCAACAGCTGGGATCTTGTCTCACTAAAAAGTGTTTGCATGTCAGGAGAAATCTTCAACAGAGTAAAGCCAAATCCCACTAATTGAGAAAAAAAAAATCTTACCCAACTCTCTCCCAAAGGACTTCTATTTAGAATATCTAAAGAATTTAAATAGATCAGGCCCCCAAAGTTGAAAGACTCAATCCAAAAATGGGCATCTGAGATGGATACACACTTCTCCGATGAAGAAATACAAATGGCAAATAAGCACATGAAAAAAGTGTTCAGTATCATTGGTCATTAGAGAAATGGAAGTTAAAACAATGCTGAGATTCCATCTCACTCCAAAAAGCATGACCAAGATCAAAAAATCAACCTATAACAAATGCTGGAATGACTGTTGGGAAAAAGGTAGTCTTCTCTACTGTTGGTGGGAGTGCAGGCTGGTGCAACCACTGTGGAAATCAATGTGGAACTCCCTCAAAACACCAGGATTAGAGGTTCCCTCTGAACCAGCTATTCCACTTCTGGGCTCTTACCCAGAAGTAGTGAAAACATCATACCTCAGTGATATGTGTGCACCCATGTTTATAGCAGCACAATTTGTAATAGCCAAATCGTAGAAACAACCCAGATGCTCATCAACTGAGGAATGGAGAAAAATATGTGATATTTTTATACAATGGTGTACTACTCAGCTATAAAGAAGGATCACATCAAGGCTTTTATAGGCAAATGGATGAGACTTGAGACCATACTCAAATGTGAAATAAATCTGACTCACAACATGTGTAAATACCGTATTGCCTCCTTAGTGTAAGTAACTGAAAGAGTAAATGAGATCCAAAATCTACAATAGATACTGTGAAAGGGAAAGAAACTGCTTAAAAGGGAAAAATAACTGGGATAGGGGAAAAGGGAAATGGAAAGTAAAAGGAAAAAGATATCAATTTGTTTATATATACATAAAAGAGCTGAGATGATTATACTACTAATTGTATTATTTCTTGGAAAAAAACGGTTAGTACTCATATGATTAGAACAATTTTGTCTATATTGAGTAATCTAAGCAACTCTTTTGAAGATAACAATATGCAATATCACAGTCATTGTTAAATTCCTGTCATCTTGTTTTAAAACCCTATATTGTTATTGTTTTGGGGTTTTTATTCTTTTGTAGTTGTTGTTTGCATGTCTCTTATTTTTGGCTTTTCTTTTCTGTGTTCTTTTTCTCTTTAAAATAAAAAATAAGAAAAAAATTAGTACAAACCCATGACATTATAAATAAATGTGATAAATCAACATTGCACACAATTTAGTACTCCAAATCATATTGACTTTTATAACACTGATGATGATGTTAATAATGATAATCAGGTAGAGTTAACACATACTGATTGCCTACTGTGTATTCTAAACTTTTCTAAACTCTAAGAACTTTACACAAATCAACTCATCTAGAGAAATAATCACAAAATTCTTTATGGAATTGTATACAACTAAGAATATCATAAGCAATGTGTGATGGCCCACTTCTATAATCCCAGCACTGGGGAGGCTGAAACAGGAGTACCACCATGAGTTCAAGTCCAGCCTAGACTACACAGTGAGGTCAAGGCCAGTCTGAGCCCCTAACCACATAGTGAGAACATGTCTCAAAAAACAAAACAAAAGCAAGCAAAAATCATTTTTTCATGCCTAAACCTTGTAATCTGAACTACTTTAAAGATAACAGTATGCAAAATATTAACTAGTGTTAATTCCCTATTATTTTGTTTTGAAATTTTTTTATCATTGTTTTTATTCTTTTCTGTTATTGTTTTGTTTTTAAAATAAAAGAAAAACAGAATACTATGATTATGCTCTTTTGCAATAAATGGACACACTTAACTACTTGTAAAAGAATATTTCACAGCTTTACCTGAAATTGAAAACTCATTGATATCATTGATACGAATAAAGTACATAAATATTTTTCCTATTCAGAAAATGTGTTTTCAAGAAATATTCAGAATATTTTATTTTTAGTATAGGCAAAGAAAAATCATCTTCATAAATTACAATAGCAACAGACTATTTTAATGTAGTGTTTTTATTCATATATCCTTATAAATTTCAATATAACTAGATCTACATAACTTATTATGAGGTAGATCAGGAAGAAAGAGCATCTCACAATATTGCTCATAAGCATTTCACCTGTGTTAGTCAATACCTCTCTCACAACACTCAGCAACTAATCTCAAGAGATCACTTTATTTCCAGCTTCATTTATATTATAACTATCTACCCCCTCCGTTCTCTCTCTTGGGTCAGAAAACAATATGTCTATGTCTTTTAAAGACTAATGCAATCTTGTATTCCAATGTGCAGGGCTGTACACCAAAGTTAACATCTCCCAAAATAAATATTTCCCAACATAAAATTCTTTTTCCAGCCTTCAAATGTACCTATTAATAATAAGTAATATCAAAACAACAATGGCACACTCTTTTCTATTTGCTAGTGTCATTAACAATCCTTTAACTACCCAGACCTAACTTTGAGTATCATAGTTCGTTCTTCCCACACCCTTGATAACCACTTGTATTCAATAATAAAATCATTTTACTTTCAGCTTCAATTCAGTTAAACAAACATCCATCTAAAAATTCTTCAATGGCTACCCATTTCCTAAAGTCCAGATGTGTCATTTAGGGTTCTCCACATCCTAACTTGTACTTTTCTTTCTACACTAATCTCTTGCCACTCCTAAGTACTCTTCAGCCAAATATAACCTCCCAAACTACGTAATTTGCATAGGTTTTTTTTCATATTGTGCCCTTGGCTTAAAATCCCTCTCTTTGCAATCATACATTCACTCATCAATTCATTGTTTCAATACGCATTTACCAAATACCTACCTAGTTAAGATACTGTTCAAGATGCTAGAGGTCTGACAGTGAAAAAAAACTATACCTGTACAGTAATGGACTCTGGATTCAATCTAGTGAGAAGACACAAATGAAGTAATTGACCATAAAATAAAATGTCAGATATAAAAATAAAACAAGGGAACAAAGGTTATCCCTTAAATTCTAGCACTCAGAGAATTTTTCTTAAAAGAAGGAACATTTGAATAGTACTGTCAGTAGTATGAGAGATTTAGCCATATTATATTGAGATTGATATAATAGCAAGCACAAATCCCCTAGACATAAGAATGTAGCAGGTATTTAAAGAATAACAAGAAGACTAGTGTGGCTGATGAACCATGAAGGAGGAATTTCAAGAAAGTTGATAAACTATGTCAGAGTAACTAGAGTTCAGTCCCCCAAGGACTCAGGCTGTAGTAAAATATGGACTTTATCTTGTAAAGAATACCATTTGAAGAATTGAAAACAGATGAATAAATGGCTCTTTTTGTTTTTAGGAGGATCTTTCTAAAGCTTTAAGGATGGCAAAAACAGTAAATACAGAAGATGAGTTAACTTACAGGAACAGTATAAGTAATGAGTGATGGTAGCTTAGACTGGAAAAACTGGAAAGCACATGGTAAGAAATAATAAAATGAAAGACTGACTTGAAAGTAGTGACAAAAAGATGAGTTGATTAACTAGATTTGGAAAATGAGAGAAGTAGAGGAATCCAGGGTGACTCCTTGATTAACCTAAGTAACAGAGTGAATTATAGTATGTGTCATCTTTCAACATTAAAAAAACTAGAAAAGGAGAAGATCTGGATAGAGAATCAAAATGCTAATTTGAGATATGCTAACTGACGTAGGCATTACAGAGTGTTATGGTTTGATTATGGTTTGACAGTGTGTCTCAAGAGTTCGTGATCTGAAAAGTTAGTGCTCAGCTTATCAATGCTGGGAGGTGGTGGAACATTTGAGAGGTGAAGCATGACACAATATTATTAGGTCATTCGAATATAGTACTTAGAAACGATTATTATAGTTTTAGTGGGATTTCAAATAGTTCTCAAGAAATTCAGTTGTTAAAAAATAGGAAGACTGAGGGCCGGGGATTTAGCTCAGTGTTGCAAGCACTTGCCTGGCAAGTGCAAGGTCATGAGTTCAATCCCCAGTAACAAAAAAAAAAAAAAAAGAGGAAGACTGGTCCCTCCTCCCTCTCTCTCTCTGTCTCTCCTCCCTCCCTTCATTCCTCTGTCTCTCCCCCTTCCTCCTCTCTCTCCCTCCCCTTCTCCTTCTCTCTTCTCTCTTTCCTTTGATTCATGCATGCAGTCCCACCATGACAACATCACCATGATGTGACATAGTCAAGGGGGACCTCATCAGAGCATTAATTGATGGATTCACTCAATCTTGTATTTTCCCTCCCGTATCTTCCAAAAGTACGAGCTAAATTATAAACCTCATTTCTTTATAAAATATCCAACGTCACGTACTCTTGTACCAGTGGAAAACAGCCTGATAATGACAACAAAGTAGAAATGCCTAGTAATCCCTTAGTTCTGAATCTGAAGTTTAAAGAACAATTCATGGTTGGAGATGTCCATAACAGTCACTAGATTTTTTGTGACATTGGGAACATGGAATTGGATTGAGATCATCCCAATCTGTGATTCTCAGCCATGCCATTCACTCAATACATTGGGGGTAGTTTTAAAATTAAATACTGATGTCTTCTCATTGCCAAACCAATTGAATCCTAATCCCAGCATGAGAACTACAGTATTTCTACTTATTTAAATCTCCTCAAGTCATGTTAATGTTCAACCATGTTTAAGAACTACTGACCAATTGAAATGGATAGAGGTCAGAGTATTCAGTTCTAGAGCATGCCAACATTTAAAGATCACAAAGGCAGGCCATAACAAACTGGAAGCAAGTATTCACCAAGACATAGAGAAAATAAAGAGACTAGCATAATGACACATGAGTCAAGAAAATCAAGTGTTTCAAGGAAAGTAAATCAACTGTCAAATGACACTGAGAATTCCACTAAGGAAAGCACTGAGAGGAGATCACTAGATTTGAAGACACAAAAGCAGTTATGACAAGTGGGTTTAGGTGATATATAGGTCCCAAAGATTGGTTGTCATGCATTCAAAGAACAGACGATGTGAATGAAAAAAGAACAAAAAGGACTTGCTGTGCACAGGATCCAGCTCTACCGGGTCCCGTGAATCAGCGTGACCCAAGACTCAGGGCGACCCTCAGGGGAATGCCTGGCCAGCCTGACAGGACACAGAGGTACTCAGACCAGCCCAGTTCAGCCCAGGACTCCAGAGCTGCTCATCAGGGACTGACCAGCATAGCTGCAGGGCCTTGGAGAGCTTGGGCTCCCACCACAAGAGTGCAGCGTGCACACGCAAGCTCCAAACTTCAGTGGAGCGGGCCATGTGCTGCATCCTAGAGCTCGCTGGCCCCACCCAGTCAAGAGCAAGGCCCTGGCACTGTAGGCCTGGGACTTGCCCAGGCTTGCCTGGCACAAATGTTGCTCTGAACTCCTTGAAGCGAGACCCAGGGTCGGGGTGGCATCATACTTGGGGGTAGACTCTGCATAGGTCCCTGGGAGCAGGAGGCCTTGGCCCCCACCCAGCTAAGGCAGAGGTCCCACCCGCATGCCCCAGCAGGCCATCCTCACTTGCTGCACACAGGATCCAGCTCGACTAGGTCCTGTGACTCAGTGCGACCGACAACTCAGTGCGACCCACAGGGGAACACCCGGTCAGCCTCACAGGACACAAAGTCACATAGGTTATAGAAGAAAATGACAAAATGTAAGACCAAGAGGCAGTCTCAGTCCCCCAGGCCACTAAGAACAAATGCAAGAGACACTGAAATGGAAGACAGTGGGAGTCACACAAATGGACTTTCTGAAATGATAGAAAATGCAGTAAAGAAACAGCTTGATGAAGCTATAGAGAAATTCAAATCAGAAATATTCTCTCAGCTAAAAAATAAAATGAGAATCATTATTAAAGAAATGTGTGTATCAAAAGAAGAGCAAGATAAAAAAATAGAAGAACTTAAGAAAATGATCAAAACTTTGAATGAACGATATAGGACACAAACCAAATGCATTAAACAGATTCAAAGAGAAATGCAGGAAATGAAAAACTCCATGGAAAGTTTGAAAAACTGCTTGAATGAAGCTGAAGATAGAATCTCAGATCTTGAAGACAGCATGGGAGATCATATCCACGAAAGAAAAGATCTCTTAAAAATAGTAAGGTACCAAGAAACAACAATTCAAATGCTCAAGATGATACCAAGAGAAATAATGTAAGATAAATAGGCATAAATGAAAAAACAGGGGTCAATACTAATGACTTGCAAAGACTATTCACAGAAATAATAGCAGACAACTTTTCAAACATGGGAACAGAATCTGAAATACAGGTGACTGAGGCATACAGAACCCAAATTAACCATAACCAAATAAATCTTCACCCAGACATATAATAATTAGACTATCAGAAATACAGCACTAGAACAAAATACTAAAACCTGTCAGAGAAAAGAAACAGATCACCTATGAAGGAAAGCCTATCAGAACCATGGCAGACTTCTCAACACAGACCTTTAAGTTAAGAAGAGCTTGGAGTGAAGTATTTCAAATCCTGAAAGAAAACAACTTTCAAACCAGATTGATGTACCCTGCAAAGCTATCCTTAAAAATTGATGGAGAAATAAGATACTTTCATGACAAAGAACTATTGAAGAAATTTATGGACACCAAACCAACACTACAGAGAGTACTGAAAGACACTCTAGAAAGAGAAAAAGACAGCCACAATCTTAAGAATAACAACAAAAGGAAACCACTAAGCAGGGCAAATAATTAAACAGAAAATGTAGAAAACCAACAACAGATAGATATCATGGCAGGGATGAGCCAGTACATATCAGTTATATCAATCAATGTAAATGGTCTCAACTCACCAATAAAAAGAAACTGACTAGCAGAGTGAGTTAAGAAACAAAACCTAACAATATGCTGTGTATAAGAAACACATTTCACTCAAAAGGAAATTCACAGACTAAAAATCAAAGGCTGGACAACAATACTCCATGCAACAGGAACCCAGAAAAAAGCAGGGGTAGCTATTATGTTTGCAGAAAATAAAAACTTCAAGCTGAGAATGATCAAAAGAGATAAAGAAGGTCACTACATACTTGTTAGGGGAAAACTTCAAGAGGAAGAGATTACAATCATAAATATATATGCACTGAATATGGGAGCACCCTACTATGTAACACAATTCTTAATAGACATGAAAAAACAAATAAACAATAATACAGTTATAACAGGGGACCTTAACACCCCATTGTCACAGAGAGACGGATCAACCAAACAAAAACTCAGCAAGGAAATAGCAGAAATGAATCAAATTTGTGAACAAATGGACCTAGTAGATGTGTACCGAGTATTCCACCCATCAACATCAGAATACACAGTCTTCTTAGCTGCACATGGGTCATTCTCTAAAATAGATCATATACTGGTCCACAAAACATGCTTAAGTAAATGCAAAGGAACGGAAATAATTCCATGCATATTATCTGACTGTTGCGCCCTAAAATTGGAAATGAATGACAAAAAAACCTACAATAGCTGCATAAACATATGGAAATTAAATAATACTCTCCTAAATAACCAGTGGGTCACAGAAGAAGTTAAAGAAGAAATTAAGCAATATCTACAATTGAATGAAAATGCAAATACAAATTACCAGAACCTGTGGGATACAATGAAAGCAGTCCTCAGAGGGAAATTTATAGCACTAAACTCTCATATCAGAAAAACGGAAAGAACACACATAAACAACCTAATGCTGCACCTCAAACTTCTAGAAAATGAAGAGCAAGTTCAGTCCAAAGCCCAAAGATGGGAGGAAATTATTAAGATTAGAGCAGAAATTAATGCAATTGAAACTAAGAAAACAATACAAAGAATTAATGAATCGAAGAGTTGGTTCTTTGAAAGAGTAAATAAAATTGATAAACTCCTAGCCAACCTTATCAAGAAGAGGAAAGAAAAAACTCAGATTCATGCAATAAGAAATGAAAAGGGTGAAATCTTTACAGACCCGGTGGAAACACAAAAGATCATCAACACCTACTTCGAAAACCTTTACTCACATAGATTTGATAACATAGAAGAAATGGACAGATTCCTAGAAACCTATGAATTACCAAAGCTGAATTGCCGCGCCCTTTTCTACTCATGTTCTGTTGACAAAGTCCAAGCATGAAAAAAGGTAGACCAGTGTTCTGTTGACAAGGTCCAAACACAGACCCGTGTTCTGTTGACAAAGTCCAAATACAGAGAGTGTCTTTCGAGAAAAGGTCGCAGCATAAAAATTGGCTTTGTGGAATGGGTTAATGCTTCTTGGGAACTATTGTGTTAATTTGTGCTCTGACACAGTTTGGAGAATTTCTTTCCTTCTTTCTCATGCACAAAATTAGTAAAAAAAAAAAAGTACAGAAACTCCCTAAGAACAAAGGGATAGTTTATAAAATGTTTTTCTACAAGTGGTGTAACTGTCTGACATTGAGTCAGACCAAGATCAAGGTTATATTAGAAGTTTAGGAGCCTTTAATGATAATAGTAATGACCAGCTGTCTGGGGCTGTCTGGGAACCTCTATACAGAGAGGCCAATATGCTACTATGTTTTGAGGGAAACAGGGTAGATAGCACATCCTTGCAGCTGCAAGAACATCACAGGGAGATAGGGGGACTAAATCAGGACTGAATATGGTCTTGGATTTTGCAGGTTTTTAGCTAGGCTACCACAATGGAGCATTTATTAATAACAAAAACACACTTCAAGGTCTTTAACTAAATTTAAAACTTTCTGCCTATGCTGACGAATCATGTAACCATAGAAACCATGTAACCATAGAGACATCTGTTGGTTTCATTCTTTTATCTAAACTTTCAACCCTGGACAAAAAAGAAAGCATATATTATTCTGTTAGAGCTTGCAAAAGTAGTAGTAATAGTAATGGTATTCATAGTAGTAGAAGCAATAAACGAAGCAGATTGAAGCAGTCTCTGAGCTGTTTGTGTGTCTGTTCTCCACACGCCGATGCTCAGCCCACCTTCGGGGACTCTGTGGACCTAGCCTGGCTGGACCGCGGCTCTGAATCAAGAAGATGTAAAGCTGATGAATAACCCAATTTCAGCTAATGAAATTGAAAATGTAATTAGGACCCTACCAACAAAGAAAAGCCCGAGCCCTGATGGATTCATTGCTGAATTCTACAAGAAATTTAGGGAAGACTTAATGCCAACACTCCTCAAACTCTTCAATGAAATTGAAAGGGAAGCAAGTCTCCCTAACTCATTCCTGGAAGGAAGTATTACCCTAATACGTAAACCAGAGAAAGACCCAAACAAAAAAGAAAATTGCAGGCCAATCTCCCTAATGAACATAGATGCAAAAATCCTCAATAAAATACTGGCAAATAGAATACAGCAAGTTATCAGAAAGATTATACACCACGATCAAATGGGATTCATCCCAGAAATGCAGGGATGGTTCAACATACGGAAATCAATACATGTAATACACCATATCAACAGGGCCAAGGACAAGAAACACATGATCATCTCAATAGATGCAGAAAAAGCTTTTGACAAAATCCAGCACCCATTCATGATCAAAACTCTACAGAAAATTGGAATAGATGGTCTCTACCTCAACCTGATAAAAGCTATATATCATAAACCAACAACCAACATCTTACTAATTGGGCAAAAACTGAAAACCTTCAACCTAAAATCAGGAACAAGACAAGGATGTCCATTATCACCACTCCTATTCAATATAGTTCTGGAAATATTAGCCAGAGCAATTAGACAAGAGAAAGAAATAAAGGGAATAAGAATAGGAAAGGAAGAAGTGAAATTATCATTATTTGCAGACGATATGATACTCTTCATAGAAGACCCTCAAAAATCCATTATAAGACTTCTAAAAGTAATAACCAAATTCAGTAATGTAGCTGGACAGAAGGTGAACACTCAAAAATCAATAGCATTCCTGTACACAAACAACAAAGTCACTGAGAGAGAAATAGGGGATACCACACCCTTCACTATAACATCCAAAAAAATGAAATACTTAGGAATCAATCTAACAAAGGATGTAAAAGATCTATACAGTGAAAATTACAATACTCTAAAGAAGGAAATCGACGATTTCAGAAAATGGAAAGATATTCCATGTTCATGGATAGGAAGAACAAACATCGTGAAAATGGCCATTCTCCCAAAATTATTATACAGATTTAATGCCATCCCAATCAAAATAGCACTTACCTACCTCACGGAGCTAGAGAAAGCATTCTTGAAATTCATCTGGAACCAGAAAAGACCTAGAATAGCAAAGGCAATTCTGGGCAACAAAGGTAAGACAGGAGGCATCACAATCCCAGACTTGAAACTATACTACAAAGCTACTGTGATAAAATCAGTATGGTATTGGAATCAAAACAGATATGAAGATCAATGGAATACATTAGAAGATACAGCCACAACTACAAACACACTTAACCACCTCATCTTTGACAAAGGGGCCAAACATGTACGTTGGAAGAAACATAGCCTCTTTAACAAATGGTGCTGGAAAAACTGGCTTTCTATATGCCATAAACTAAAACTAGATCCATGTCTATCCCCATGCAGTAAAGTAAAGTCAAAATGGATTAAAGATCTGAATATAAAAACAGAGACACTAAACTTACTAGAAGACAGAGTAGGTAAAAATCTTGATGACATAGGAGTAGGCAGAAAGTTCATGAACAAAAATCAAATTGCACGGGAAACACTTCCCCAAATCAGCAACTGGGATCTCTCCTTACTAAAAAGTTTTTGCATGTCAAAGGAAATCTCCAACAGAGTGAAAAGAAAACCCACCAACTGGGAAAATATCTTAGCCAATTGTCCATCAGACAAAGGACTTCTATCTAAAACATATAAAAAATTAAAAGAAATCAGGCCCCTAAAATTCAAAGACTCAATCCAAAAATGGGCATCTGAGATGAATACACACTTCTCAGAGAAAGAAATACAAATGGCAAATAAATATACAAAAAGATGTTCAACATCAATGATCATTCAGGAAATGCAAATTAAAACAATGCTGAGATTCCATCTCACTGCAGAAAAAATGGCCAAGATTAAAAAATCAACCAACAACAAATGCTGGAGGGGCTATGGGGAAAAAGGAACTCTTCTCCACTGTTGGTGGGAGTGTATACTGGTGCAACCACTGTGGAAATCAGTGTGGAGATTCCTCAAGAAGCTAGGATTAGAGATCCCATTCAATCCAGCTATCCCTCTTCTGGGTATTTTCCCAGAAGAACTGAAAACTCATACCACAGTGATATCTGTGCACTCATGTTTATCGCAACCCAATTTGTAATAGCCAGATCTTGGAAACAACCCAAGTGCCCATCAATCAAAGAATGGATAAAAAAGATGTAGTATTTTCGTACAATGGAGGACTACTCAGCTATTAAGAAAGATTGCACTGAGACTTTTATAAGTAAATGGTCACAACTTGAGAGCGTAGTCATAAGGGAGATAAATCAAGCTCATATGTGTAAATACCATATTGTCTCCCTAGTGTAAGAAACTGAAAAATATATACGATCCAACATCTGCAATAAATACTATCTTAGGGCAAAATACAGCTCGAAGAGCAAAAGTAATTGGGAAGGGAAAAGGGGGAAAGAAAAAAGGGAAAAGGAAAAGATATAAATCTGTATATATGTATATGTAAGATAACTAAAACGAACACACTGCTGAATGTTTTCGTTTTTGAGAAAGAACTATTAATGCTCATATGATTAGGTCAATTTTACATGTCTATATCTGTTAATGTATGTAATCATTTTTAAAATAATGATACGCAATATTATAACCATTGTCAAGTTTCTATCATCCTGTTTTGTAAACCTGCAATGTTACTGTTGTGCATTTACTCTAGTCATTTGTTTGTCTCTTTTGCTTGTTGCCTTTTTTATGTATGTCTTTTTTTTCTTCGCTTAAATAAAAAAAAAGCAAAAGAATACTACTTTGCCATATGTATCTCTCAGTGATCCACCTATTTTCAAGGCCTAGTTAAAATGGTGGACAGCCTTATCTTGTCTCAACCACCAGAGGAAAGTTGTATTGTATAATCTCTACTTGCTTTTGTCTCTGAGATACCACCTTGAACTACTACTGTAGTTATCTAGGTATGTCTCAAATCTTCATGCAGAAAGATCACGTCTAATCTTTCTATGCCCAACAGTGAATAAATAATAGTTTCTTGTAATTGCTCACTCAAAATTTTGGAAAGCAGAAATTTGAAATATGCTGAAAACACAATGAACACTACTGAGGCACTAAATTAGCAGAGTTCTGATGTCACATATGAGAAAAGGAAAGTGTTGAAATTCACTCAGCATTTTCAAGTAAATGTGAAGTATTAGGAGAGAAAGAGGAGAGAAGTAATCAAATAGCTGAAAAATGTTTCCTTAATTTTCTCTAGTGTAATTGTCATCAGTAAGCACTGTGAAGCACTAAATGGCAGTTGTGTGACAGGCCACTGACTCATGCATAGATGGCAACAAACCACACATCCTACTCTTATAAAGCAACCAGGCCTCTCTTGAACCACCAGTTCTGCCTACAACATGGTAATCTCCCAGAAAACTGTAGTTTAAAAACGGAAGGCTCATAATTTTTGTTTGTTTAGTATTAATTTTCATATTATAGACTTCAACTACATACAAAATTTTTGGAAGACATTCCTTAGTTAGTGAAAAATAGCAACATAGAGAACATAAATATGTTTATAGATAAGCACACAGCCATGGAAGCATGATGAGTATTAGCTTTTACAGTGTCTTTGAATGTCTCATGTGTGTTCTCAGCAGCTACATAATCTCTTTTGGTTGTCTTTGATCTACATTCAGCCATTTCATCCATGACAATATTACTTTAAACTCTTTATAAATTAAATGTGTCATATATATACGTGTGTATGTATGTGTATCTCATATATAAATATAGCATATTTAGTTCTAAATATCCATGAAATTGTTTCTCATGAATTTTTCAGTCACCAAACTCCCTGCAGACCGATGACTGCCATATTGGTCATGTTTGAATTTTCTTCTCTCAAATTAACAACCTTCCCCCAAGCTGGTAAGCTTCCCAATGCATGTATCAAATGTTATTTCTTCCATCCATTTTCTATTATAATAATGAGTTACAGAACAACTGAACAATAAAAAGCAGTTTTTGTATTTGTTTGTATTTATTTTGTTTTGTTTTGTTTGCTGTGGAATGTCCAGCAAAAATAGTAGCTGTTAATTAAAACCATAGGTGTTACTGAGTTTTCTTCATCTAAAACTGATAAATATAAATCTCAGGTCTGATTATTCCTTACCTGTAGTAGTTGGAACCAGAAATGTCTCAGATATTAAAGTTTTCAGATTTTGGAATATTTGCATAGACTTTATGGGCTGAGTAGATTTAATAAGAAAATCTGAAATTCAAATGCTTCAAAATGTGAAACACCAATGCTCAAAATGTTTTGAATATTGGATTATATCAAATTTTAGATTTTTACTCCAGAGATTCTCACCCTGTATTCATTTCAATATGTTTATTTGGGGGAATGTATCAAATTCACTTAATGATTACAGACTGAAATTTTAGAATCTGAAGCATGAATTTACTTATTGGTATTTCACAGAATCCCACATAAAATTAGTTATTGTACAAAATAACATTTACTCTAACTAGTGAAGAATAAAGTGAAAATTATTATTAACTAGGAATAATTTTCAGCACTAAGATATATCTCTATTGTAAAGGAGAAAACAATGCCTAACAATATAAAATACCCTCAGAGCAAATGGAGATGTGTCTTATAAACTCTCTTTTCTAGAAAAGCTTAGCATGGAAAGTAAACCTGAGGCTGCTGTGAAAAATCGCAATATAAATCACTGTCTTATAAATATCTTAAAGTTTCTTCTGTTTTAATCAATTCTAAATCTAATTTTTCTGTAATGGAGAAACACTAGCATATGTGGGAAAGAAATTTTTCTGTCCATTCTCAAAATCAGTAAGGAATCCCTCTAAATCAATTTTGAAAGATAGAATTTACCCACTAATTTCTTGGATCTTTCCAATTGTTAGGCCGTCTGATCCATTGTTAAAACATTCAATCACAAATATCAAAATTATGAGCTTGAATTACACTTCAGGAAGTGTTTTATTGATTCACTGCTGTCAAGGAAGTGCAAGAAAGTGGCCCTTAAACAATAGGATTAAGAAGATCTAAAAACTGACTCTGGTTCTTCCTGAGATTAGTGAGCATTTATACACACCTTATTAGTTTTGCCTCCTAATTCACTACCACAATAGATCTTATCTTTGCCATACACACACATACACACAAACACATATGCATATATATATATATATATATATGCATGTATGTGTATAATTCATAAGAATATTAAATACTTGGGAAGGCTTTGATTTTACTTCAGGAAAAAGAAACTAAGTATTGCATTTATGTATGCAGCTTAAAATCGTTGCGGGGTTCTTTTTTTAAATTAACCAAGTATTTTTCAAGGGCCTTTGAAAAATGATTGTTAAATTTTCTAGATTTGAAATAATAAACTGGAACCTAAAGCATATGGAAGAATCAGATGTTTTAATTTCTGACTATAGCAAATTAAACATCAGTGTTAAAAAACAAATTATCCAATACATAATATTTCCAGAATATGAAAGTTGTCTTAAGGGTTTATGTATAGACTAGGACACACTTGCAAACACAGTCTCACATTTTACTTCTCATTGGTAGGATAGTTTGAGGGCAGTAACTATATATTCCTTAGTCTCATATGCATACTCTCCAACCCAATATGTTCCAGGTTGATCTTCAATATCAATATCTTTGTGGATGTTGCTTGAAGGAAGGAAGGAAGTTCTCAAAATACTGGCCCTTTTTAGCTCTTCAGTATGGTGCTACTGGGTCTTCCACAATTGCTTCTACCCTTCTTCTCTGTTTTAATTGACTTAGGAAAAGGGACTTACGTCTTTAATCTCCCATACATCAATGACAAGATCATTGTTTCTTTCCAGGCATACAGAGGACAGGCTTTAAGAAATGTACTTCCAGTGTTTTGGGACCTTAATTATTGCCCACAAATTTCAGTCAAAAACCCATAGGCAAATTAGACCTTGACAATTTACTGTATCACCCCAGAGTTTATAATTGTGAGTCACAATAACAAATGTTTGAGATGATCAACTTATAAAAAGAAAGGGCTAATTTTGGCTCACATTTTAGAAGTTTCACTCCATGCTCACTTGGTCCTGTTGGTTTTGGGCCTGTGGTGAGGCAGCCCATCATGGCATGGAGCATGTGGTAGAGCAAAACCACACCTTCCATGGCTAAGAAGCAAAAAAGAGGAAATAAAGGAGTGAGTGTCCCACTAACACTTTCAAGGGTATGTCTCCAACAACCTCCCACTGGACCCTACCTGCTAAAGGCTTTACTACCTCCCAAGAGCACCATGGACTGGGAACCAAGCCTTTAACAAACTGGCCTTGTAATGGTTGTTATGTTGTGTCAACTTGAGAAGTCTAGATGCTTAACTAAGTAACTCAGCAGTTCTACATCTCAGTGTATAGAGGACGTGCCCTTATTACTCTAGTGCCTTTACTACTCTGTTCATTGTGTCAATTTGAGAAGTCACTCAGCAGAGGGCCAGAGTCCTCACTTTGTAAACTTCCTGAACTTGTGCAAGAGGAGCACAGGGGGATGGTGTAAGTGCTACACACACCTGATGGGGGGCTAGTCTGCATACAATATAAGGGAAGAAAGAGGTTTGATTTCCCCCTTTTTGCTCTTGCTACTTTTGCTGCTTTCTTCCACCATGAACAGTTGTCATGCCATCCTGCCTTGGAGCCAGCTAATTGTAGACTGAAACCTTCACAAAATGTGAGCTAAATAAATCTTTTCTTCCATAATTTTGGGCATCAGGTATTTTGTCCCAGCAACAAGAGAAAAGTAACCAACACAGGCCTTCAAGGTACATTTGAGATCCAAATGACAGCATAACATAGTTAACAATACTTACTGCTTTAGCTACTTTTCTCTTTGCTGAGACAAAATACATGACACCCAAAATTAAGGGAGGAAAGATTTATTTAGCTCATGGTTTGTGAAAGTTTCAGTCTGTAATCAGTTGACTCCAAGGCAGAATGGCATTGCAGAAGGGAAGCTATTCATGGTGGTGGAAGACAACAAAAGCAGCAAGAGCAAAAGTGGAGAAGCAAACTTCTTTTCCATTCCTTATGCTGTATGCAGGCTACCTGCCCTAAGGAGAGTGTAGTACTCATGCCCCCAATCTCAGCACTAGCCAATGACCCAATTACAAACTCTAGATTCAGTGGTCTCAAAAGCCAACCCCACATGACTGCATGAGGCTTTGGGTGGACATTCAAACACAAACATAACACTTACTATGGGATTCACCACATATTTAATGAACTAAAATCTTTGCTACACTCAGGTAAAACAAAATACACCAAATCAAGTAACTTTCTTCATAAGAAAAGAGTTCTAAAATACTGGGGAAGAATGCAACTGAGGGTCCCTGAAATTTTCACTGTTGGGAAAAGAAAGCAAAGAAAGAAAGAAAGAAAGAAAGAAAGAAAGAAAGAAAGAAAGAAAGAAAGAAAACAATTTTTATTCTTTGCATCATTGCTCTAATTCCCTTGAACCAAGCTTGTAATGAATTCAGACTATGGTATCGTGGAACTCTTCTCTTCAGTGATCCAAGCATTGCTTCTTTTATTTACTTTTATTTTTTTTTTGTTTTAAGAGAGTAAAACCCAAAGAAATAAAACAGAATAGGGTCAATCAAAACTAAACAACGAATGTGATACAAAACTTCAAAACAAGATATGAGGAAATCAATAATGGCTGCCATATTGCCTCTTGTTATCATCAAAATAACTTCCCATACCTTCAGGCATAATAAAATCAAACAAAACAGAACAGAATAAAACCAACCAAAACAAAACAATGGAAGTAATACAGGACTTCAAAACAAGACAATAAGAATACAACAGTGGCTACCATAATGCATCTTCTTATCTTCAAAGCAGCTGCTTATACCATCAGACATAATAAAATCAAACAAAACAAAATAGAATAAAATCAACCAAAAGAAAACAAGTAAAGCAATACAGGGCTTCAAAACAAGATAATAGGAAATCAATAATAGCTACCATAATACATTTTGCTATTTTTATAATAGCTGTCCATGCCATCAAATATAACAAAATCAATCAAAATGAAACAGAATAAATTCAAACTAAACAGAACAATGAAAACAATACAGGGTTTCAAAACAGGACCATAGATTAACAATGGCCGCTGCCTTCCTTTAATAAACATTTGCACCTCTTTCACTTTCACAATATCTATTGTGCATTCTGTATCCCACCAACTCCTTTAGTTTTTTATACTAGGGAGACAACACAATGTTTACCCACATGACTCTGAATGATTTCACCCATGAGCATAATCTCAACTTGTATCCATTTACCTACAAGAGCCTTGAGGTTATCTTTCTTTATAGTTGAGTAGCTTTCCATTGCATACAAATGCCATATCTTTCTTAAACATTCTGAAGTTGATGGGCAAGCTATCCCGACATTTTTTTCTGATTCCCTGTCACATAAAGCATTATTTTCTCTCCTTTGACTTTTAGTCTATGAATTTCCTTTTGAGTTAAATGTGTTTCTTGAATAAAGCATATTGATGGATCCTGTGTCCTGATCTACTCTGCCTGTGTTTCTTTTTATTGGTGAATTGAGGCCATCTGCATTAATGACTGTAGCGAAAATGCCTGGCTTGTCTCTGCCATGCTATTTTCCTGCTGTTGGCTGCCTACTTTTCCCTTCCATTCAATTGTCTGTCCCACTCAGAGCTCCCCCTTCTGCTGCTGTTCCTGGAACCATGGTCTTTTTTATCTCTCTCTAGAATGTCCTTCAGTACTCTTTGTAGAGTTTGTTTGGCAGTCATGAATTCCTTCCATTGTTCTTTGTCATAGAAATATCTTGTTTCTCCATTAATTTTGAGAGATAGTGTTGCAGGGTACATCACCATGGGTTTGAAGTTGTTTTCTTTCAAGATTTGAAATACTTCATTCCAAGCTCTTCTTGACTTAAAGGTTTGTGTTGAGAAGTCTGCCATGATTCTAATAGGTTTTCCTTTATAGGTGATCTGTTTCTTTTCTCTAACAGGTTTTAATATTCTGTTCTTGTGCTGAATTTCTGAGATCTTGATTATTACATGCCTAGGTGCAGATTTATTTTGGTTATGGCTAGCTGGAGTTCTATATGCCTCACTTATCTTTATGTCATGACCTTTTCCCATGTTTGGGAAGTTTTCTCCTATTACTTCTGTACATAGACTTTTAGTGTCATTTGTGTTGACTCCTGCTTTTTCACTGGAACCTATTATTCTTAAATTATTTTGCTTTGTGTCATTTTGCAACCATTGAATTGTTATTTCCTCGATCCTTGTTATTTTTAAGAGATCTGTCCTTTTATGATCACAAGTTGGACACCTGTCTTCAAGGTCTGAAAGTCTGTCTTCAGTTTCTTTCAAGTGGTTTTGCCAGCTTTCAATGGAGTTTTTAATTTCCTGGATATCTTTTTGAATCTGTCTCATGAATCCTAAATCTCTCTTAAGTTCATTCATGGTTTCCCTCATTTTCCTATGCTCCTCTATTGTTTTATCTATGTCTTCTTTAGAGATGCTTAAAAATTCTTTTGTTTTTCATTTCTTCTTTTACCTGAGATAGTGTTTCTGTTCTAATTTATTTTATAGCCTCATGAAGTTGTCTCTTTACTTCAGTTAGCATCACTTCAGACACTTCAGGTGGGTGACTCCTTCTCTCTTCCATGTTTACACCTCCCAGACTTGTTATGCTTGGGTTGGAGCCCAGAGATTGGCTTTTGCTTCTTCATCTTGACATTTTCCTGGGTTCTTCCAAACAAGTGGGTGGTGGGGTCCCAGGTACTTCCTGTGGTGGCTACAATTTCTCCAAAGCATGACTGTTTAATTCTCCTGGCCAGTGCTGGCTATGAGTATCCAATGATGGCCACCGGATGTGCTGGTGCAGGACTGGCTGCCGTTTTTCCCAGCCCATGTTGGCTGCCTGGGGTGGGAAGAATCCAGGATGGCTGCTGGAGTGCACTCAGGGGCAGGGCCTACCTCCTGGACCTGAGCTCACATTGCTTCTTTTAAAGAAGCCTAAGTTGGTTGCAGATAAGTTTATGACATTAAGCATTGCCATATATTTTGTGTGTTGTATTCTGAAAGTCATCACTGCAACTCATCAAATCCTGTGTGGGAGTGTACTCATAAATAGATGAGCTAAATTTCTAACAGGGCTCAGATACCATGTTTGCTTACAATTCTCTATTTTCACCCCCACATTACCACCAGTGATGGCTAATGACTGCCTGATTTATATCCTGAGTCAGAGAAATAGCCTTTGTTTTCCTCTCCTATTAAGCAGTGGTCATTTCTTATTTTGTAACTTCTAAAATTATATTGTTATCTCTCCTTATACATAAGACATTAGCTGAATTCTATGTTTATATCTGTTATCGTTTTAGTCCTAAAGAATATTTGAGAAAGGTTATTAGCACAAATGCCCTTGGGAAAAAATAGACATGTTGGTTATTTAAAAGAAAAACAAAAAAGTTCTTTAAGCTGTATACAAAGAGAAAACATATGTGGAAAACTTGCTGATTATACATGGTTGTAAGTTATGTTAATATCTTATTGACTGGAAAAGCAATAAGCCACCACAAAATTACACATTTTAGCTGTACTATCTACAAATCTGACAGTTCCAAAATGATGTCTACAAACTTTTCAGGGTCTTTGATATAGTTATTTATAACAAATTTCTAAAAATATTGGTAGTAACTGTTTCATTTCCTGACTACTTTTCCTTCTTTTTGCTATAAAAAAAGATGGTGGTTGTCCTAGCACTCTCCAAAGAACATCAGAAACAGGTATTACATGACTCTAACAATCCCATAAAATAACCTGAATAAATTATTTGGATAATAATATTTTTGAATCATTATGTAATTGTACACTTTACCAAATAGGAGACTCATTTATCTGCAAATTCAATTAAATACGTAATTAAAAATTACTCCCTCAAGTCTTCCTCCCTGGCTGTCAATGCAAATTCTCCAGGGTCATCATCTCTCCACTAATATGTACATAGTACAGAATCATTCATGCAAAACATATTCCAAATGACTTTAAAATATTAAAAGTTCCATTTTGCAATTTCTTCTGCTCATTGATCAGTGTAGTGAATTTCCATCTTGATAAAAGGTCATAAGGCATTTATTCTTTAAAATGGGTTATGGCAAAGGAAGGAATATAAAGGAAAGCAGGTCATTTTAGAAAACCATAACACATCTTATTTTTATGTTTTCTTTTCATGACTTGCTCTCCCTTTCACTCCTTCCTTTTGTCACACCCACTTCAAAGAAGAAAAGATTTTTTATAAAGCGAAACAGTAAAATCAGCACGAGGAATGTGTTAAGAGGTTGTTTAGTAAGAACTAAACAAATTTGCACCTCCATTCTGAGTTTTTCTTTCTATTCTTTGATTCTTGCTTATTCAGTCAGATAGCCTATATGTGACTCAGCAGAAATGGAGAGAGAGTAACATGAAAATCACCAAGTTTTGGCCTTTGAATTTCAAACATTTAGGTTCAGAGGAATAGGATAATTTGGTATTCAGAGTCAAACGTAGAAGTTATGATCAGTATAAAAATGTTAACACTTTCTCTCTTCCATTTCCATTCTCCCAAAATGAATAAAAAGTTCCCTGATCATGAGAAATGACATATTAGAGACAGTTTGAGAGTGAGAAAAGTTTGTGATGAGTTAAATCATAAGATGACAAGATCCTGGAATGAACAAAATAGAACAGACAGGAACAAATTCCACTTAATAGAAAACATTAATCCAAGAAGAAATTTAGGTGTTTTTCTGATGATAAATGATGAAAATTAAAAACACACACAGACACACACACACAAACAAAACAAACTTTAGAAAAGACAAACTTTCACTTTAATACTGACAATTCATTATCTATTAATTGTTTAGCAAGTGTTATGTCAGTCAGGCTAACTCCAAATTTGCTCAATGCACATTTAACATAACCTTCAAGACCAGCTTCTTCTTTTTTTTTTTTTTTTTTTTTTTTTTTTTTTTTTTTTTTTTTTTTTTTTTTTTTTTTTTTTTTCTTTTTGCGGCACCAGGGATTGAACTCACAGCCTTGCGCCTGCCAGGGCAGGCGTTTAAGCCACTGAGTCAAACTCCCGGCCCTGGTTTTTTGAGGCAGGGTCGCACTATGTAGCTCAGGTTGGCCTTGCGCCGCGTTGTAGCCCAAGCCGGCCTCGAACTCACAACGCTCCACCTACCTCAGCCTCCAGAGTGCTGGGATTAAAGGCGTGCGCCACCACGCCCGGCTAAGACCAGCTTCTTATAGTCACTGAGATGCACGTTATATTCTCAGCCACATTGAGAATTAAACACATGTACTGGCTACTTTTCTCTCATTTCTGGGACAAAATCGCCAATACCCAAATTTTAAAAAGGAAAGGATTATTTAGTTCACAGTTTGTAAAGGTTTCATCCATAATCAGCTGGCTCCAACGCAGGGTGGCATGGCAGAAGGGCAACTGTTCATAATGGCAGAATACAGTAAAAGCAGCAAGAGCCGAAAGTGGGGGGCAAGACTCTTTTTCTCCCTTACAGTGTATGCAGGCTATTTGCCCTCGGGTGGGTGTAGCACCCACACCATTCCCCTTCCCTCCTCTTGCACAGGCTTAGAATATTTACCAACTGAGGACCCTGGTCCCATGCTGAGCGACTTAGTTAAACTTTAAAACTGAATTTGACACTATGAATCAACCATTACAGCATCTTGATCAGCAAATAGTTACCCTGTGAAATGTCCTCTCCACCCCAGGATGTAGAACTACTGAGTTATTTAGCTAAACTTCTAAACTTCTCAAGTTGACACAATGAATCAACCATAACAATGCAAAAGGAAAAGCTTCTTTCTTATGGTCTTGGACTGAACAAAATAAACTCAATGTCATTCCCTGGACAGGAGAGACATGTCCTAATACTGAAATGTTCTCCAGACTACTCTCACCCTCTAAACTTGAGTTTACACTGCAGAATATTCTTATTCAACAGTCAAGCATACCCCTTGACATCACTTGCCACAATTCAAGATGTGAATAAGTTGTAAAAGGAAGGATAGAAGTGCGACACAATCTTGTGATCTAGACTATGTGGACTTGTGCAATTCAGCAAGATATTGTACATGCAATGATTTTGTATAAAACATGCTATCCCCCTGAAAGGTTCAAATATGAAAATAGAGCTCTCCAGTGCAGGTGCTTCTCTTTTAATGTCAGTTCTCCAGAAAGCTACAGACGTTGTACCAATTTAGATGCTACTACTTTATTACAAAGAGAAATCTTAGAAAACAGAAGCAACATCAGAAATATAGTGAGGAGAGAAAGTTCTCCCAACACTGTCTCTAGTGGTCAAATGCTTGGCACTTTTGATTGAGCCATCTCATGGAATCAACATGGACTATGCCGTATTAACACATGTATTTCAGAACAGTCCATCAGGAGAAAAACTGGGAAACTTTACATTTTGGCTCCAAGCTTCCAGGGTCCACTGCTCACTGTACCCAGGTTTGCTTCTCTAATTATCTGTATTGAATTTGTACCAGGACAAAACAGGTATTATAGCAACTCATATCGTAACACCAAAAAGGAATCCCTTAGAGAAGTGTGACTTGAGTACATTCACTGTTGGATTATGCCTATGGAAAGTTAGTCAGAGTCTTTGTAGAAATAGTTATCAAAACAACAGCTAGGTTAGAACAAGCACCCAGAGTCTTGACACATATAAAACAAGACAACCAGGGGAAGAGTGTGACATATACTTCAAATAATCTCTTGCATGTCCAACTTCAGCCAAAGTATAACCTTACTTCAAATTGGAAACCCTAACTAAGCAGCAAGCTAGGTATACTTACAAAACCATGGAGAAAATATAAGGATCCCCATTGTTTTACATTTAATGGCAATTAAAAATGAGTCACTTTTCCAGGAAGAGAATAGGAACATTAATAGGTGATCAGGTTGGAATTTGAAAAATGCCTTGCATTAATGAAATCCCTGAAAGCCTAAGCAGTTGAGATTCTTGATGCTCCTGGGGCAAAAACAACCATTGATGACTGTAGTAGAATTTCTAAGCTGAATAAGGTCAGGGAGAGATTGAGGGTTAACAAATTCTTTAACATTCATTAGAAGGCTGGACAAAATAGCGACTTCATGTGTACAAAAGTTATATAGAATTGGTTCAGATTTATTTATTTTACTTTCAAGTACTTGTATAAATTTACATAAACACAAATAAATCACACTTAAAGCTTTCAAATTTCCCCAAAGCTATCACATAAAGATCAAAAAATAATGTATAGTAAAATAACATTTTTTAAAAAATCAGTGACCAAAAGGTGACACATACAGTATGCTAGCTCAAATATTCCCCAAAATGAATGCATGATTTTGAATAATTTGTAGGTGAAAGTGAAACTCCTAAGAGAAATTTAAAAAATTTTAAAAAGATAACATAGTACACTGTATTTTAAATCTGAAGATTTGAGCTAAGACAGTAAGAGAGTGGAGCTAGAATATAGAAATATGCAAATAAATGGATTAAAAATTCAATACAAGATGACAGAAAAAGAAAACACTCTAAGAAAATAACCATCATTAAAGTAGAACAAAAAAGAATCTCTAATTTTAATCAGTAGATGCATAAACAGTTAAACAAAAATAATAAAAGTGATAAAATTTGGTCAAAAACGATTTTAATTTTAAAGACGAAAGGTGTGAATAAATAACATTTACACTGAAAGATGGGCAAATAATCATTTAACAATTTATTACTTACAAATAAGTAAAGGTAAAGATAAAAATACAATGAACATCGTTCTAGAAATTATTAAAACCTAAGTGGCATAAAAAACAGGAAAAATGAACTAGCAAGATGGGTTATCATGAAAAATCATGGAGTTTAGTTAAATGTCTTCAACTTCAGAGATCTGACCTTTTAAAATCAGATATAACTTTTACAAAAGCTAATCTCACTTGTATAAAAGCTATTCTAACACACAAAAGGATACATAATCCCTCAATTATTTCATGTATTTGACTAGGACTATGTCCTCTAATATAGAAAAACACAAAGATGGTAAAACTGCTTATTAATTGCATTTATAGACATGGAAACAAAAATTATGAGTAGACAGAATATAATAATGAACAATTCATTATGACAATAACATTGTGACAGCATTTTGTTTCAAGATTGTAAGCAAGGCATAATCTAAAAAAGTTCACCAACAAAGTTAGATCACTAAAGTAATATATCTAAAATGACAAAAATATAATTGATTAAACGGATAGAGGTATATCATTGATAGTTTCATGTAGTCATTCATAATAAAAAAATCGCATAAACTTAACTTTCATAAATATACATATAATATAACAAATATATGTATAACATAAGACACAAAGTTCCAGGAAAACTTACATTGTAAACAGTAATTTTAAAATATGCACATATGGAAAAATACTGAATTACATTAACATGCACAATTAATGTGTTAAAAATAAACACTGAAAATCATCTCTTAACACTAGTACTAACTGACATTATCCTAAAGATTCTAGCCACTGAAGTAAAAAATAATAAGCAGATATAAATGTTTGAAAGCATGAAATAAAGTACTATTTGCTGAGGTTATGATCACTCATTTAAACATTTTAAAATAATGAATCAACAATTAGAAATAAAGCAAGAATTTCAGAAGTGCTTAAACACAAGAATAACAAAGAAAAAAACACTACCCTATAAAGTAAGGGACATTTTTTAAAAAGTTGTTCATAACATAAACACTTACTGAGATAGGGTGTGGCTTAGACTGGCTGGGAAGGGAGGAGTAGCAGGATCTCAGAATCTACACAGAAATACTTCTCCAAGCCCAATGTGTGGAGTTCTTGCAGATTCCCACAGTGGGTGTGCTGTAGTCAGGGTTTACAACGGAAAAGATTTAATACAGGACACATAAGTTTTTCGAAATTTTTTAAATATTCACCCAAAGAGTCAAATACAAAAGAAGCACACTAGAGAACCAAAGAATCCAACTGAGGGCCTGGTTGCCACAGCAATTTCCTCCATGAGTCTAGTTAAAGACCTAGAATCCATGACAATGGCCCCCAGGAGTCCAACTGGAGTCCTGGAGCCCATGACAGTGTCTCATGGAAGTCTGTTTAAAGGATATGCACTTGGAAGGTCCAAAGGCCAGTGGTGGAACCCATAAAGTCTATGCCAGCAAGATGAAAGATCTGTGCCAGCAGGCGAGAGATCTGCACTGGAGTCAGGAAGCAATGCTCAAAGTAAGGACCAGAGCTCCCCCAAAAGAACTGCAGCTATCCTCAGCAACAGCAAGGTCCTGAGTTCCTCCAATGATGCGAACAGCTGAGTTCATATCAGGAAAACCAGTATGATAAACTTCTCCAGGAGAACCAACAGCATATCGTTCCCAGCAGTTTTCCTTTTATGCTGCTGACAACAATCCTCAGGTGGGCCTTCCACATCACACTGATTCAGTTCAGCTGTGTGTTACAAGTTGACCATTAGTTAATCCACCACAGCATGGAAAGAATAAAAGGAGATGATGCCACTGAAAACATGTTATCATGCCTCTTCACGGTAGCCCACCCTCACACTGTGAGGTATACTTTTATTTTATTTTGGGGTTTTTTCCCTCTCTTTTATTTGGCCCAAACTCAGTCTGCAGAGCCACTTTCTCCCTTACCCTTCACTTTTAATTTTTCCTACTTTAAATAAATGTGAAACTTTGTCACTATTTTTACTTGTTTTGTTCAGCTCTGTTCTGGCAGCACCCCAAAACCCTGTAACATTTATTTGGCTTAGCCAGCCGGAAGTTCCAGGTAAGGCCCTCAGGACACTTTGTTTCTTTCTTTCTTTCTTTCTAAAATGCCACTAATATATTTTGCTAGTTTCTTTTTTCCTCCTGTTTTCTTTCTTTCCTCTCTCTCTCCCCTAAGCTGGGAATCTGGGGGGCTTTTTCTCATGGTGCCAGAAGGAGGTTCCTAATCCTACCATGTAGTTGGAGGAAGGGAAGATATGGCATTTGTTTTTCATCCAGTTGCGATAGACTGTCTTTTCTCACTTGTGTTCACTATCCATCAGCACAAGTAGACAGAGAGCTTGCTACTGAATCTTTGTTTGTGACTTAAAAGTTTAGGATTCATTGTTGTCTGTGTGTTTGTTGGCCGTATTTTGCTACCTGTTTTAGAAATTAGCCTGGTCTCCATTTACTACAGTCTGTAAATGACTTCTTCTTTTGGTTTACGGGTTTGGTCCAAAGCTCCATCCTGTCTTGCCATGTGGCCAAGTGCCATGTTGTCTTGTCATGTGGCTAGATGCTGTCTGGCTTCAACAGTTTCTGTTCTTTTCCTTTTTTTCTTCTTACTAACTAGGCTTGTGAGCTAAGCCTTTGATATTGGAGAACATTTGGGCTTCCTCCTTCAGTTCTTTTGAATTATTTTAACTGGCAGAGTGTCTTCCCACACAGAAAGAGGGTATTTGTCTACTTTAAAACTTCTGTGGATTTTGCCCATGGTGGCCAACCAGTAGCAAACTGCAAATCAGCTGGCTCTAACTCAATTCCCTCTGGGTCCTAGAGCCTGCCTGGACCTACCACTTCCTCGCTAGATACCTTTTCTGTTTCTTCCAACAAAATGCAGATAATTTAGAAACATGCATGACAGTCTGAGCAGAGCAAATGAACAGCATTTAAAAATTAATTAAAGTGACTATAAGCATACAAAAGCAGAGCCATTCCTGGTTCTTAGGGGAAAAAAACATATTTCTGTCACTATTAGTCACTATTGTTTGAAACAAAGTAACAAAGGTGGTGTTTGTTTGTTTTACTATTGGAGTAGATGCAAGAGATATTTTTCCCAAATGACTTCACTTTCCTTAAGTAGAGCAAAAATGTCCATATCAGCTTTGTACATAGCTTAGTATGTTTCTGTAAGAAACGTTTTAGTGAAAATTTTGTTCTGTTTTATTTCTCCAGTTCTGATGTGATTCCGTATCTCCGTCCCATACCCTCATTGGCAGTGTGTCTTGCCTCAGGGAAAGCTGAAAAGGAGGAGTGGGAGATGCTGGCCCATGCATGACCACTTTGCCTCCAAGGTACAGGTCAGTACCTTAGCTGAACTCCAGTTGCATTCTTCGTGTCAGTTAAAAGGAAATTTTTCTCTGTAGCTAGCACTGCCTGTACTTCTATAATTATTACATCAGAGTTTAATAAGGAAAAGGAAAAAGGGTATAGCAGGGGGCTGGGTCAGGGGTCTTCATCGCACTGCTTCTCCACAATGTGTGTTTACTTTCTACCTGCTTTCAGTTAAGTATAAATGTTTTGAAGTTAATCATGTTGTTGAGAATATCACTAAGTCATTCATTTTCTTTTTGTTTTATTAGTACATATTTGCCATACATAATGATCGTATTCATCATAGAGAATTTGCACCTGTACACAGTATGTCTTTTTCTTCTTTTTTTCCCATTTCCTTCCCCTCTCTTCAACCTTTCTTCCCCTCCCCATTTACCAAATCTTTGTTTCCATTTTCCCCTTCCATTTTCTTTTTTTAATCTCTTTTCCTTTCCATCCCTTTCCCCTGCCCACTCCTTTCTACTCCTTGTGATCTGAATGAACATGTTCTTCTTACTTCACAGTATTTGAAAATGTTCTTCCTATTTCCTAATATCTATCCTCCATTTTGCTTCTTATTTACCCTTTGGGTTTCTCACATAAAAGAAACAATGAGATATTTAAACTTCTATGTCTGATTTGTTTCACTTAATATTATGGTCCCAAGGTGCATTCATTTACCTAAAAATAACCAAAGTTTATCTTTCTTTATGGCAGAATAGTACTCCATTGTATATAACTACTACATTTTCTTTATCCATTCATCTGTTGATTGGCATATGGGCTGTTTCCAAGATTTAGCTATTATAAATTGTGCTGCTATAAACATGGGTATGCACAGTGATTCCTTTTTAGTACTAAGTAATATCTCACTGCTTTGATATATTACAAATGTTTGTCTACCATCTGTTGATGGATATGTGTATTGTTTTCAGGATTTTGGCTATTAAAACTAAAATTGCTTTGAGAATAATTGAAAAAATCTGTATTGACCGCACACCAGCAAATGTTTTTTCAAAGAAATTCAGCTCACAATCATCAAACCTCACTACTCATATTGCCTTGATGTTGTTCTACGATAACAACATTGTATTGGTTTGATCCTGTGCCCCCCAAGGCCTCATGTAATTTGGATAGGGCTGAGTCTGGTGTTTGTGATTGGTTTCTTGTCTAGCACTGGGATAGGTGATGTGAGTGTTGCACCCGCCCAACGGTGGAACCGACATACAGTGTCTTGTTCTCTCTCTCTTGCTGGCGCAACTTGCTGTTTGGTGGCTGCCATGAATGGCTGCCCTGCCATGCCATGCTGCCTTGGAGCCAACTAAGTATGGACTGAAACCCCCAGAGAACTGTAATAAATAAACCTTGCCTTCCCTAATTTTGGGTATCAGGTATTTTGTCCCAGCAACAAGTGAAAAGTAACTAAGACAAGCATATGAGAGAATTTCAAGATCTCAACATAAAATAGCACTTATATCCAATATAATTGCAAGTTCTTGCTAATTTGTATAGGTATGAAAACAGAATATATTGCAAGAATGGATTTGAAGTTTACTGGACCAAGGAGAATTAAAATGTTAAGAGTTTATATCTAGAGGCTCCCCAAGACCCACATGCGTTCATAGGTGGGCCTTTTGAAAGAGGATTGATCCTTTGGAATACTGCGGCTAAACGTACTATTAAAAGATGGGACCTAGGGCCAGGGATATAACTCAAAGGCACAGTGCCTGCCTGGCAAGCACAAGGCCCTGAGTTTGATTCCTGGTATAAAACAAAACAAAAAGAAAAGAAAAGAAGGAACCTGGTTTAAAGAGGCAGGACATAATCCCAGCACTCAGGAGGCTGAGGTAGGCAGAACATTGTGAGTTGGAGGCTGACTTGGGCTATGAAGTGAGCGCAAGGCCAGCCTGGGCTACATAGTGCAACCCTGTCTCAAAAAACAAGGGCTGGGAGTTTGGCTCAGCAGCTTACACACCTGCCTGGCAGGTAGGAGGTTGTGAGTTCAATTCCTAGTGCCACAAAAAAAAAAAAAAAAAAAACACAAGAGAGAGAGAGACAGGACACTGGCGCCATGACCTGTTATGGTATTTCTTCAAGTATATCTAGTATCTCCAGCAACAATATTATACATACTTCCCTACAAACTCTTGTTTCTCTCTGTTTCCTGGCTGCTGTAACAAAAATAATTTTCCTCCACTCAGGCCCTCCTGCCATGCTGCCAATAATGCAAGGACTATGAGTCAAAATAAACTTTTCCTAAAATTGCTAGTGTTGGGTATTTTGCCCCAGGAAGGAGAAAGTTACTAAGGCAAAAACATAAAATTAAATCAAGGAAAATGTAGCAACATGACGGTGCTAGTCTCTTTTCCAGCCTTATAACATAATGCCTGAAATAACTTATAAATATAAGTCTTATTGTTGACTCAAGTTTTTGGAGGTTCTTGTCTGTGATCAAGTACATGATAGAAGTACCTGACAGAAACTGCTCACCCCACCAGCAAAGAAGCAAAAATGAAGAGAAAGACACCAGGGTCATACAGTCTGTTCGAGGGCACATTGTCAAGACCTAACAAGGTCCCACTTCTTTTGTTTATTTCTGCATTTGTTTGTTTGTTTATAGTAGCATCTCATTCTGTTGTCCGGGATGGCCTCAAATTTGTGTGCTCAAGCAATCCTCATGCCTCAGTCAGATACACTCCACCACAAAGACTAGACCACACCTCTTAAAGGCCCACAACACCTCCAAATGGCACCACCCGAGGAACAAGGCTTTTTTACGTGGACCTTTGGGGGACATTCAATATCCAAGCTATAATATTTACTCAGATCAGGGATTTAATGAATCAGGTGAAACAGCTCAAAATGGATCTAATAATTTCTAAAACCCAGACTTAGTGGCTACCTACATAAAAGAATTCAAACGCCTCAATTCAAATGTCAAGGTTTCTCTGGGACAATTTTTCAGTACCTCAAAAGGATGATTCCTGCAAATCGCATTTCTAAATGTACTTTTCCTCTTGATTTCCTGTAGGTTCAGCTAAGCAAAATTAAGGGAAGGCAGAAAAAATTCCAAGTTTCTCCTCCCTCTATGTTTCAGCTGGCTTCTCTGGGGATATGTACATCTCTTTTGCTCCAGTAGTGCATCCAGACAGTTATGCTATAGCGCCAACGTTTGCCAAATGATATTGGTCCCTGGGGAACCTATAAAACCACCTAGATTTGCTCCTCTAGCCTAACAGTGTTACCTGCTTCCTGATGATAGTAGCCTCTGTGTTGATCAACCTGTGCCATCAACCGAGTAGCTAGTCCTCAGAATTAAATCCCTTCTTCTTGAATACTTTAAAAAGCATTTTTCTAAATAATAGGAAAATATAAACAGCAATTAAACTAGAGATTAAAATTTTTTCAGAAATCTTATTTTCATTTATATCAAAATAGACTCCTAGAGTCTTTTTTTTTTTAATGCAGGGGCTTGCAATTCACTGCTGTCAGGTTTGTGGGTGTGGCTCAGTGAAAGAGCACTTGCTTTAAATATACAAAGCTCTAAATTCAATCCGCAGTACCAAAGGAAAAGCAAACCTACAAAGCTCCCCATAAAAGTCAAAGTAAAAAGAACAAAAAGTTCAAGAAAGCCCATGTTTATCTTTAGAGAAATAGTCTATGGACCATATATAGTACCCAAGATTGGGTATTCATGACCCACCCAAACACACACCAGGAGAGAGCTTTGCTAAATTAGGGTTATTTCTTAATCCAATGAAGCTAAAAAAAATCAGGATTAAAGGCCAGAACAAGAAAGAGGAGAGTGTATGAGTAAACAATGAAGTTAAATATTTCTTAATTGTGATCTCCGTAGAAAACAAAATATTCAGAGTAGTTGAAAGGAATTTAGAGAAGGGACTATTTATAGAGTAGAGGGCAAAATGAAGGAACCCATGATAAGTGGTAATGTGCCCAGGGATAACAATATTAGGAAACTATTATCATCTCTACAAAAGAAGGTGAGGGAGAGAGCATTGTCCCTGGTATCAGCTGTGAGGAAATACAAACCTAACAAGATGTTTGGCCATAGGTGGTGGAGCACAGCCACCACTGAACTGAAGTCTGGCAGGAAACCATCATCCAGGAGAAGCATGGCAGCTGCCCTCTCTCTGTTCCTGCACTTTGATTTCCTATCAACATCCATCATCAGCTAATTGTAATTATGAGCCAGAGCTCAAGAGATCCTTAGTCATCCAGTCCATGGAATCTGTCCACTCTGGGCATCGAGCAGAGCAGAGAGAGACAGAAGCTGGACCTAGAGTGGCAAACAAACATTAACCAGCACACTCAAGTTTTCAATTCGAAGTCCAGAGTACTTGATAAAACTGATAAATTAAGAAATAGTTGTGAAAGTATGTTTCATATAACAGTAATAATGCTAAAAGAGTTGTAAAAGAAAATAATGGAGGCCTCAGTTTAAATATATTTCAAAGATAATTGTCCATAACCAAGTAACCAAAACGTCAATTATCTTGACTTCCAAGAAATGCTATTTCTAAACATAAAGGAAATACAAAAATTAAACTTTATACTCATGCCAGCATAATTCAGTGAGAAACCAATCACCTCTAGAGAAGTCACTTTAAACAGCTGTTTGCTCTAAAAAGAAAATTAATGTATAACAACTAATCACAAAATGTCACAAAAAGTACTTCCTTCTTTATTCTTTATTCACAGTGTTATAGCTGCTGTGAGGTAGGTTTACCATTCTTAGTGTGAAGCCTCTAAATTTTCAAACTATCCTTTTGTGTGCACAAATATTTACATTTTTCTTCATTTGATCTGATTTTGTTGTTTATTGAGTTTAAAATGATAATTTCTGGGGAGTGAAACCAAGAGAGGAGTATTTTTGATTAACCAGAAAAAGGATAGATAGATAGAGAGATAAAGAGAGAGAGAGAGAGAGAGAGAGAGAGAGAGAGAGAGATAATGTAACATATTCTTTAAAAAGTTCTGAGGATGAAGAACAGTGAAAACACTTTGGTTTCAGTAGATAGGAAGGGTTTGATTTGAGGGTCAAAGCCAATTTGAATATATTTGTGTGCATGCATATTTGGACATGTTTACAAACTTAAAAAAAAGAAACGAAAAGCTGGAGAAATGGGGAAACATTTTGTGACATGTAAGACAATCAAAATTCAAGAAAGATCAAGGAGGAAAATACATCAAGAGGATAAGTATAGAGCTAAGGCTTCCTCCAAGAATATCAAAAAGAAGTTAAGGTTTAATATTCACTAGGATTCTGTAATTGGTGGCCTAACACTGAGAAGTTTCTTATCTTAGCACATCCACTTATTGATAAAACTGATGTTACATTAATCACTTGAGAGTGGTAGAGGTAATAAAGAAAGTGTACTTTAGCTAAGATCAATAACAAATAGTGTAATCCAAGAATAAAAGTATTTCAGGTGCTATTCCACATGAGTGAATGTGAATTTCTCTTATCCATAGCATCATGCTTTTTCTGCAGATGGTATATTGGACTCAATATAGAAGTGGTAATAGGAAGATATTAAATTGTTTAGAATTATGATTTTTGTCAGTTGATTGTGGTAAAAAATAAGAATTTAAGGTTGGCAAAATTTATTTGAATATAGTATAGGTAATCAACAGAAGCTAAGAGAGGAGAGAAAGGAGATGAACAGATTATTATTATGGGAGAAAGCAGAGTGATCAGTGTCAAGGGTCACTGTCAAGGGTCTATGAGGTCAAAAATAATTGTAGTAGTCTATGTAAGCAGTGGAAATTTGCATTGAAATGATGGCGAATTCCAGTTTAAGAAACAAGTAATTGTGGTCATTGACAAACCTTGGAAGAGATATAAATTTGAATAACTAAAAAGTCAGGATAGAAAGAAGATGGGAAAGTGTGAAAGCAGTGTGCCTGATATATCAGCCTATGGTATACTGGTTAGGTGGCCAGAAATATCAGAAAATGTGCTAGAACAACTGTAAGTTTGGTCAGTTACTATGGGAGATTGAGAATAAGTCCATGATTCTCAAGGGAATAATTTTTATAGTTTGAGAATAGGAGGTATGTCATGGTTTGCAGGTAGAACTAACATATTTGTCTTCCAAATTGGAACAGATTTCACAATGTATTACTTCTGTGTGGCAGCTATAACAAAGTGCCAGAAAGTTTGTTTCAGAAAACAGAAATTAGACATAGTGGCAGACCAGACACATAAGCCCAGCTTTGCAGCTAGGGGGTCTTCCTTCCATATCTCAGTTCCTCAGCTGACCAGTAGGGTCACACTTTTTTATTCTATGATCTCTTCCTGGTAACTAACACTGAAATCTGACTTATTCCTTATATTGTCTATTGAAGCCTAAACCCACTAGATAATTTCAACCACTTTTTAAAACCATTTAAAATGTAAGTGTAGCTTAAATGTGTGTTTCATGAATGGGAAAAGTATAATTCAAATAAGAAAGTATAAACCAGACATCCTTCTATTTCTTAACCAAAATATTTAATGCACTGCAAGGTTCAGTTGAAAATTTCTGAGAAAAAGCAGAAATTATTGTTTTAAAGAAACAGAATATCCTAAGTAAAGCAATTTCTTCAGTAATTCTATTCAGAGAAACATATTTAGTTTTAAAATGATGAAGAGTGTTGGCATGATTCTCAATTAAAAACAAGCCCAATCCTTCTAAAGATGCTACACCAGTAATAATAAATATAATCTTATTCTTCTGTTATTTCAGATATGACAATATATGAGCATTTTTGAGTTAATGAGAATATTATACCAATTTCAGAATGTATGAATTTGTCATGCAGTTTTTAAATTTAATACATGTATACATGCATAAAGATAGACAAAGATGAACCTCGTATTTTATACATAGAAATGAAAATGAATGAAACTATAGAGGTAACTAAGCATGCTTGGGTTAACCCTGCAGCAAATTCTTTCACCATATTGGCACCACTTTTGTTAGATGTTACACATGATTGTCAGGATATTTTTAGTATTATTTCCTTCAGAGATGTACTATGTATTCACACATATAGTATAATCCAATTCATTTCTCTTATGAAGAAACACTTAAAATTGCGTAAAAACAAATAGTCTTCTAATCTCATGACATTTGGCAAACTGCATGAGGAAAAGAAATTACAGTATGGATTTGACAGTAAAATAATCTGACAAAAGAGGACTCTTTCATCTGTTCTCCTTTAGCTCTAGGCAGTTCTAAATCAAGAAGGTTGTAAAGAAGATAAAATGAGCCCAACATAAACACAGCTTCCTATTTCAAAAGCATTTCATTTTTAAATGTGTCAGTAATTTAGTTAGCTATTCTTCCAGCATTTTTGCATAATTGTAAATTTTGAAACTTTACCTTTGTAAGAAGTTATTGACAATGAGTTCTATCTCTTTCAATTTAGAAAAACCACATCTACTCAAAGGGACCTATACTTGTAACTTTGAATTTTGAATGGTACCAACCCATTTTAAGAACTAAAATCCTACTTCTTTGGTAATAGAGTTAGAGGCCTTCAGTGCAACAGTTCTAACAATAAGATTTTGAAAGCAATTTTAACCCACAAAGTCAAGCATTGGCCTGTAGAATTGATTTTACTTCACCTTAGGTGTATTAAAATATCATTTATTTGGGTGTTATAAATAACAGATTTATTTCAATATAAAATTAAAACAGTAATTCAATTCTAGTTTCAAATTGTTAAATTACTTCATGCCTATCTATTTTAGGAACTATTATCTCTTAGAGACCTCTGTAATATATCAGGTTAATTTTATGTTTTTCCTAATAGTATAGTGTCTATTGACCAAATATATATTTTTGTTTTGTTATTATACAAGAATTTTCCTTATAATGATAGAGCTTGCATACAAAGTCCACTTTCTAAGATGACACTAAAGCAATAATTAGTTTCTATATAGTAACAAAAGTTAATCATAAATTTCCTGCTACTAAGGTAAAATAAGCAGTTTTTATATGCATAAATATTAAATTAAAAAAGAGGAAAAAGAGCCATGGTAAACTCATTTACATCTTATAGAGTAGCTATAATTCTAAAGGAACCACTGCTTTCTCATTTAAAGAAGGGAGTTGGCTAAGTTCAAAACTAAATAATTTTAATAAGAAAATAAATATATCTAGGTTTATGGCCTGCTTGAAGTTATGGCTTTGAGAAAACCTTCTCTTACCCAGTTTTTCCTTTTTCCATCACCCACTGAATTCTCCTGAAACACATCTGTGCCCTCAAAATTTCTCCAAGATGAGGCTGAACTCTGCTCTTTTTTGGTCTTATAAGCTTTTATATTTTATAAAATAAGTTTGTTACTACATTTTCCATGGTGTTGTCATGTAGTATGAGGTATTCTGATATGAGATGAACAGGCAGTATATATTAAATAATGCATTAATACCATAGATTTTATAAAATTAATTGCTGCTAGTACAAAATAAATTTTATAATTTTGAACTTCTGAGTGGCTTACTAACAATTAGCAGCTTGTTCTCTTAAAATGATAGAGAAAACAGAAAGAGTGAAGTTTTAACTTTTCTTAGTCTGGTAAAATATAAGCATGGAATCTTAGAACTCTAAATGAAACTCTGCGTTCTATATGCAAAAAATGTCCTCAGGATAATTTTGCATCTAGTTTTTCATTCCATATAATTAATTCATTAAATTAACTCATTATGTGTGGTTCTTCCCTGTCAACCATCAGGAAATAAAACTGCAGTTGAAACTGGGCATGGTGGTACATGCCTATAATCCCAGCACTTGAGAGACTGAGGCAGGAGGATTTCTTGGAGTTACAGGCCAGCCTGGGCTACATAGTGAGTTTAAAGCTAGCCTGAGCTGCATGATAAGAACTTGTCTCAAAACAAGCAAACAAACAAACAAGCAGCAGCAACAGCAACAACAACCAAACTCCAGTTGAATTAGGTTGAAAAAAAATGTCAGTCTGTTTCTGTATTGAATAGGAGTGGTGAGCGTGGATATCACCATCTCCTTCCTAATTTTAGAAGGAATGCATTTAGTTTTTTTTTTTTCTATTCAATATGATGTTGGCTGTGATTAAGTCATATATGACTTTTATCAGTTTGATAAGGTCCTTCTATATCTATTTTCCTCAGGGATTTTATCATGAAGGAGTATGAACTTTGTCAAAGGCTTTTTCTTTGTTTGTGATCATTATACTTTATTCTATTTATATGGTGTAGTGCATTTATTGATTTACATATGTTGAGCCATTCTGTATCCCTGATATGAAGCAAAACTGGTCATGATGCATAATCTTTTTAATGATTTATTGTATTCTGTCTGCAAGTATCTTGTTGAGGATTTTTGCATCTATGTTCATCAAGGATATTGGGGTCTTTCTTTCTTTCTTTCTTTCTTTCTTTCTTTCTTTCTTTCTTTCTTTTGTTCCTTCCTTCTTTCCTCCCTCCCTCCCTTCCTTCCTTCCTTCCTTCCTTTTTTCATTGTTTCTGTCTTGAGTTTTTTTCCTCCATTTTTGTTATCAGGAAAATGCTGGCTTCTTGGGAAGAGTTTGGAAATATTCCTTCCCATTCAATGTCATGAAAACTTTGAGAAGTATAGGTATTAGTTCTTTAAAGTTTTGGTAAAATTTAGCAATCAAATCCATTGGGTCTTGGGTTTTTAATATTTGTTAGAGTTTGTATTATTTCATCAATTTCATTGGTATGTTTAGAGATTTTATATCTTCTTAGTTCAATTTTGGTTAAGTCATTTGTGTCTAGAATTAATCTGTTTATTTCAGATTATCTAATTTATTGGTATTCAACTCCTCAAAATAGTTTTCTCTATTCCTTTTTATAATGATAGTATCAGTTGTAATTTCATGTTTTGCTTTTTCTTACTTTAAAAACCAAAAAATAAATAAAAATAAAAATGATGATGCAGAATTTCAAAACAAAATAAAAGGAGATTCACACTGGTTAATATATTGCTTATTATTATCTTCAAAGTAGTTGTTCAGATTACAAAATATAAGCATAAAATGGTTGAACAATGAAAGCACAAACTGTTCTTTTTAATGAACTAACAGAGATTAGTAGTATACTTATCTATCATATATATATTATATATATATACAGACAATCTTTTCCCTTTCTTTTCTCCTTTTTCATATCTAATCATATTGATGTGGATCTTCTCTCTTCTGCTAAGTTTGGCCAAGGGTTTCTCAATTTTATTTATCCTTTCAAAGAACCAGTTCTTTATATTTTTAAGTCTAAATTTCAGTGATTTCTATTCCTTTTTTTTTTTTTTTTTTTTTTTTTTTTTTTTTTTTTTTTTTTTTTTTTTTTTTTTTTTTTTTTTTTTTTTTTTTTTTTTTTTTTTTTTTTTTTGCAGCACCAGGGATTGAACTCACAACCTCACACCTGTCAGACAGGCGCTTAAGTCACTGAGCTGAACTCCAGCCCTAGTTTTTTGAGGCAGGGTCGCACTATGTAGCTCAGGCTGGCCTTGCACTAGCGTTGTAGCCCAAGCCAGCCTTGAACTCACAAAGCTCCACCTACCTCAGCCTCCAGAGTGCTGGGATTAAAGGCATGTGCCACCACGCCCAGCTTTGATTTCTATTTTTATTTTTATAATTTCTTTCCTTCTACAAGTTTTGGGTTTTGCTTGGTCTTGCATTTTTAGATTTTTGTGATGTACCATTAAGTGTTTTTATTTGAAATTATTTCTCTTATGTAGGTGTTCATATCTATACACTGCCCTCTTAGAAAATCTTTCGTTGTGTCCCATTGATTCTGATGTATTTTTGTTGTTATTTCATGTGATAATTTTTAAATTTCTTCCCTGATTTCTTTTATATTCCATTGATCAATCAAGAGTGGGTTTTTCAATCTTCGTGTGTTGATGTAGTTTCAGTGGTTTCTTTTGCCATTGTTTCCTAGTTTTACTGTACTGTGACCTGATAGGGTGCAAGAGATAGTTTCAATTCTTTTGTATTTTTGATATGTACTTTATGGCCTAAAATATGCTATAGTGATATCTGCTTAATCATGTTTATAGCAACACAATTCACAATCTTTAAACTCTAGAAACATCAAAGATGCACTTGAGCAAATGGATAAAGAAAATGTATTACATAAAAATAATGGAATATTTTGCAATGAAGAATGAAATAATGTCATTTGCAGGAAAGTGAGTGGCTCTTGAGACCATAATGTTATGTGAATTAAGTCAGAGATAGTTAAATATTTCACAATTTCTCATACATGAGAAGCATAAAGTATAAACTAATTAGAGAGTAAAATAAATGAGAGATTGTAGGAAACAGAAAGGCATAACTTTTGGAAAAAAAAAATACAATCAGGGGAAAGATGAGAATAAGGGAGGCTGTAAAGGGATCAAAAATGATTTAAAAATGGCACATTTTTTGCCAATTCTCCAAGATGAATGTAATTGTTATGTATGGCTAGTATGTGTTTAAAAAATCACTCCCTGTATTCTATATGGTAGGGTTACTTTATTATTAATCAAGCACATAGGATAATTAATATTCTAAAAAAGAAGTATATCTAAGACAATGTTATTCAATAAAGGTGTTTATGTACTAACCACAGGACAGAAGATACTTCTAAAACCTATATATCTATTTTATTGTACACAGAACGAAAACGGAGGATTTGTATTCTTCATTTGATGTAACTTCTTCCTCTCTCGTGTCACTGAAGTGTAATAGAACAGCTATTGTTGGACTATTATCTGCCTGTAAAAGAAACTTTGATTTATGAAGACGCTGAATTGTGCATTAGCTTTATTGCTCATAGTACATGCCTATGAGTTATTTCAAGCAGAACTGTAACGCTACAGTCCCAATGAACTCAAAAGCTTTTTAACATCACACAATAAAGCCATACAGAGGAAAGAGATGCAAGGATTTTAGTTTATTGATTTAATTTCAGAACATTTGCATATCATTTAGCATGTGCACATTTTCATTTTACTGGATACCACTGGTCTAAGTTCAATGAGATTCTATCCTCAGTGGAATTTAAGAGTCATACAATTTTGGAGTAAGAAAATTCTTCTTCTTCATCTATATAAGAAACTATTATGGTTTATGTTGAGATATCCCCCCGAAGGCTCATGCACTTGTAGTTGGGGCTTTTTCAGAGATAGCTGAATCTAGAGTTTGTGATTGATTCATGGTTCAGTACTAGGATTAAGGGTGCTGGGATTAAGGGAGGGTGATTGCTGGGTCTGTCCACTGATTGGATTAGCACCACACTGATCCCAACAGTCCAGATAACATAAATCAGACAGAAAGATGATTGTCTCCCATCTTTTGCTCTTGCTGCTTTTGGTATCTTCTGCCACCATGAACAGTTGCCTCTGTGCCATGCCACCCTGCTTAGAGCCAGCCAATTGTGGACTGAAACCTCTACAAACTGTGAGCTACATAAAGCTTTCCTCCTTTAACTTTGGGTGTTGACTATTTTGTCCCAGCCATGAGAAAAGTATCTAAGAAGTAACCAAAGACCAAAGAAATCAAATACTTTGACTGAGACTGCACAGCTAGTAAATAGCATACCTGACTAAAAGCCCATTCTCAGCCAGTTCATCAATTAATATTGCACAATTATTGAAGAAGGAAGTATGTTATTCAGCTCTGCCTAGGTTCCACAGAAGAATTGATATTTAAGTATATATCAAGAACTAGTTATTTTTAGCAATCATATGGCTTTAAGTAAAATGGATGGAAATGGCATTTGTTACACTGAAAAAGTCCTGCATATATTTTGGAGTGAAGAGTAAAAGTGGATTCAGGGGCAGAAAGAATATTTGGCCTGAGTAGGGATTTTCTAAGTAATTTTTTCAATTTCCTGGACCTTTATCATTTTATTATTTGAATCTCTCAGTGTTTTGTTTAGGCTAATCAAGACCCTAAAATCTAGTAGAAATTGAGAGAAAACATGTTTAAGAAGTAAAAAAATTTTTTTTGTTGTTGTTACTGGGAATTGAGCACAGAAGCTTGTACTTTCCAGGCAGGTGCTTGTGCCTCTGAGCTGTATCAGTGCCACACAACACAATCCTGGCAAATGTGAAGTCCTGACTTTGATTCCAGTAACCCCCTTCCACAAAAAAGAAGTAAAAAGTAGACAAGAAAAAATTTTAACAGAATAATATCCTTAGGGAAGAATTCATATCTTTCAAATCATTCCACAATGAGTGGCATCACTGGTCTGTGGTGAAGTGAAAGAACTACAATGTATTTTACTAAATCACTTGTTTTAGTTAAAAGCTAGGCATATTCAGTTTTAGTATTAATGTTAAAGCTATCATGTGCATATCATTTTTTCACTATGAATGAAACTGGGGCACTGGTTGCCTGGACCCCTAAACTTGGTATATTATTTGCACCTAGCAAGTCAAGGTATCTCAAAACAGAGAAAAAATTAATTAGGAATAATTAACAACAATAACTTGTAAAAAATTTATCCAAATATTTAAGGTTTGCTCTGATTGGTAGCTGTATGAACAAGAGAATTATAAAATCTATGCAGAAGTCATTTAAAAATGGAACTTGCAAAAAGTGAAAAGACAAAAAAAGAAAATTTACAGCAGGAAGAGGGGGAGATGTATGCTCCTGTCCCAACAATTTAATGGCATTTTAAATATAAAAAGTACTGTTACTCAAATGCGCCTGTACAAATTCTAAATGTTCATTATTAAAGCACTGTTCAGAACAACTGAAAACTGCATGAGCATGTATCAAGGGATAAAGGACCACAATAATAATTATTAATTTCATTACTCTGAAATACCACGTATATGTTAAAGGTGGTAGATCCATATACATTAACTTGAAGGAATGTTCTTGACAAAGAATCAACTGAAAAAATACATTAATGTGCTTTGTCATTTAGTTTTTAATCTCCATTTAATTTTTATTTTTATTTATAAATTGATAAATTATATTTTTATACATTTATGGTTGTGGGCATCAGCACTGAAAATGTGTATATGAAGCACATTGCTTCTAATCTGTGATGTGGCCTAGTGTCTCCTGAAAGGTCAGCTGCTAATAAAACTCTGATGATGAAGAATAGCACAACTTGGAAGGAGGCCATGGCTTTACAACTGCAGGATGTGGGAGATGTTTTCTGTGTTGCTTCCCAAGCTGTCTCCAGTACTATCTGCTTAGCAGTCCCCAACGCTATCAGCTCAAGTGGAACATGTACTTTCCTTGAACTATCTTTTGAGCTCCTCTCTCATGGAATGGCTTTTGTTCTCTTTCAGTATAAAATGCTTTTGTTCTCATTATGTAGTTAAGGCAGTGTGCTCCTTCAATAAACAGAGTGGTCATCAGCCCTCTCCTCGTGTTAACAGTCTTCTTTCTTTTCATGAGACATGAGTCTTTGGAGATCATCGCCATCATCCTCCATACTGGTTAAGGAGGCCTCAGTATTAACTGGGGAACTACAATGGTGTACAAAGTGATATGATTACAAATACAATATCATGAATGCAATAAAATAAAGCAATCTATTAACATATCTTTATCAGTCCATTTCCCATTACTTTAATAAAATACCAGAGGCTAGATTCTTTTAAAGAAATTTATTTAGTTCACAGTTCTGGAGGTGCAATGGGAAGTGTTGGCACCCAAAAAATACCTGAGAAGCCTCCCTTGGTTAGATAACGTCATGGCAAATGCCATCATGCTGGGAGCCCGTGTATAACTGAGTGGTCAGATAGGGAAACAAGATACAAGAGACCTGGAAGGGTCAAGGCTTACTCTTACAACACTTTCATGCAAACTAACCAGGATCCCAGAAATATTTCATATGTGTCTTTCTAGAATACTTTCAGTCACTTAATTACTTTTCCTGGCCATTAAATATTGTATATCAAATTGATTGAAATAGGAAAGGTCTAAAGCATAGTTCTGTGTGTGTATATATAAAATTAATATGCAGGCCAGCAATCTGAGATGGGAATACCTACCCTGTTTGGGGGTGCCACCAGCCAATAGGCTTGTAACCTGGATATAATATAAAAGGAAAAAAGGAAGAAAGTGTGGCCCTTTTAAAGAGCTCTAGTTTTTGCTATTGCCTTTGGACACTGGTCTCTAGTTTCTTCAGTCTTCCAATGCAGATTGCAGTGGAAAAGTTTACAGTAGTTTCTATGTCTTTGACCTTGGACTGGTGCTTCATTTTTTGATCCTTATTTTTCTGCAACTTACATCTTCTTGGGCTGAGAGGCTACTGAATCCTTCAGGTCTCTAGTGTGCAGAGTCACTGTGGATTCTTTCACCTCTGATCCTGCAGACACCTATTACTGAACTCTCCCACCTCTGAAAACAAGAAACTTTTTGAATTCTACATGAAAATCATAACACTTCGCAAAAGGCACCTTCTCTAAAAAGTTCCATACCACCTTTACTTTGTTAGAAAATATTTTTAAGTTCATTATTTTTTACTATACTATCCACCATGCTATGAAATTTACCCCAAAGTAAAACAAAACTTATTTCTCTGATGTAATTTAATGATTGTACCCTTTGACCATCATCTGCTATGCCTTCCACCATCTGTCTCACTGAGTAGTTACAGGTGGCATGGAGGATGAAAAAGATCACTCAGAGATGAGACTTATTTCAGTCACCAAGAGATCCAAAAAGGCTATTCTAAACCAAGAGCATGCAGTCATTTGAAAGACTCTCTGGGGAAGAAAAAGCCATCAAGCCAAGAAGTCTGGTTTTATTTAGAATGTCAGTGTAAAAGAAAAAAACAGGCAAAAAGCAGTTTGGGCTGGAAGCTGTCTCAAGGCTAGGCAGTTTTTCTTGGGGAAAAGGGAATGACAATGGTCAGACACAACATGCTTCACTAATCTAAAATTTGTTGTTTGGCTATTTGATTCTTACACAGCCTGTGTGCTTTTTGACCCACAGTTTAATTATTTACTTCTCATAGAGCCTGTGTGCTTTCCCCCCCACAGTTTAGTCATGTGCTTTTGCCCCATATTTTAGCCATTCATTTCTCATAGAGCTTATGCTCTTTTGTCCCGCAGTTTAATGATTTAATCCTGGGCAAGTCCGCTATAACTATTCACTCCTATTCTGTGATGACTACTTTTCTATTCTCTGCTTCTTTGAGTTTGATTGTTTTGGAGTCCACATATAAAGAAAAGCATATAGTACCTGTCTTTCTATTCCTGCCTTGCTTATTTGACTTAGAATAATGTTCTCCAGTTCTGTTCTACTTGTTGCAAAAGACAAAATTGCTTCTTTTATAAAGGCTGAATGTTATAGGAAAAGTATAAAATGTTCCTTAAAAAATCTCCCATTTAGAGGTGGGGGCTTTTGAAAAGTGATTGGATCATGGACCACTATATACAACAGTGAATTAGTCCATTGATGAGTTCATAACTCAATGTGCTGTTAGGAAGTGGACCTGGTTGTAGGTGAGGTCACTAGAGGTAGCACCTCCCTTTGCTCTCTGTTTCCTGGCTGCTATAAATTGAGCACCTTTCCTCTCTTTCCTCTGCCTTCCCCCTCCAACATGCCATTTCTGTCTTAGAGTCAATCAACTGTGGGTGGGGAGTATTTTGTTCCACTGATGAAAAACTGGTTGAAACACTAATTATAACATCCTATTATGTATACACACCAATTTTCTTTATTCATTGACCTATTGGTAGACACTTAGGTTGGTTTTTTTTTTTTTTTTTTTTTTTTTTTTTTTTTTTTTTTTTTTTTTTTTTTTTTTTTTTTTTTTTTTTTTTTTTTTTTTTTTTTTTTTTTTTTTTTTT